>ML788076.1:463487-478207 GCA_009831015.1 Picea engelmannii
ACCTGCAGGTTAGTCTGCAACACAACTCATACATTTCTATGCATTATCATCATATAATTGCATACTATCATCATTTCAATTTGGTATCCCCGTACCGATACATTAACATCAAAGTTTTCCAATTAGAATTAGATTTCATAATATCCCATAATTCAAACTTGTCACCCATTCACAAGATTATCATTTGCCCAAAATAGACTGCATTGTATCCAACATCATTCTAATAGTATTTTAAACATTCATTACTTTCACTTTCTCACAGTATGTCGCATCTTATACATCATCATCAATAACATTTAAACATTCGTAAAATTCACATTCACATAATAGATCGCATTACATGCATCATCATCGATAACATTTAAACATTCATAGAAGTTCATAAATTTTAAAGTTTAAGTGTATCACTTAATAGTTTCACTGTGACTAGGAAATAAAGTGTGTAGGCCTCAGGTAATCCTGGATGTCTAAGTCAAAAGGTGGTGTTACATACACCCCACCTTCGAGAAACATGTTCTCGAGGTGGTCAAAATAGTGAGGGATAGTCTCGCCGTAGTGTCTCGGCGTCTTCCCAAGTAGCAGATCCTGGAATATACTTGTCCCACTGGACCTTAACTTGGTCTACTAGACGGTTCCTAAGATGTCAGACTCTACGGTCCAATATGCGTAACGGTTCTACCGTGAGGTTTCCCAGGTCCGATACCTACAATTCTTTCCAATTTAGTTTATGTGATTCATCAGCAACATAATGACGTAAAACAGATACATGAAATACATTATGAGTTTTATGCAAGTGGGGTGGTAGTACGAGACGATAAGCAACAGGTCCAATTTTCTCTTGGACCCTAAATGGACCTATAAACCGAGGTGACAACTTTGTCTCCTTCTTGAACCATATGTTACTCTTATTAGGCCTGATATGAATGAAAACCTGGTCCCCCACTTCATAACTTCGGTCGGTCATGTGTGCATCCGCATAACGTTTCTGTCTATCCTGTGCTTCCTTTAGTCTCTGCCTGATCTGAATCACCTGATCCTCCATTTCCTGAATCAATTATAGCCCAACTGTTACTTGGTCTTCTAGTCTATCCCAACTCAATGGCGTTCTACATGGCCTCCCATACAAAGCTTCGTAGGGTGGCATTCCGATGGATCTATGATAACTGTTATTGTAGGCAAACTCTACCAAAGGTAGGTACTTCTCCCACTGGGTTTGATTATCCATTACATACATCCTAATCATGTCTTCCATAACTTGATTTACTCTCTCAGTTTGCCCATCTGTTTCAGGATGATAATCTGTGCTTAAATTCAACCGAGTCCCCAATGCTGACTGTAAACTTGTCCAGAATCTAGAAGTGAATATGGAGTCCCTATCTGAAATAATATTCTTTGGTATCCCGTACAAACGAATAACCTCGCTTATGAACACTCGTGCCACATCGGTGACATCGTAAGTGTCTCTAACCGGAATAAAATGAGCACTCTTGGTTAACTTATCCACTATCACAAGAATGGCATTGTGTCTATGAGATGTGAGCGGCAACCCTACAACAAAATCCATAGAAATGACTTCCCATTTGGACATAGGAACATCATGTGGTTGTAGGAGGCCTGTCAGGTGATGGTGGTCGGCTTTCACCTGTTGACACTTTAGGAATTTGGTGACGAAATGGACTATGTCGTGCTTCATGCCTACCCAAAAGAAGAGTTTCTTCATCTCTGCGTACATCTTCTTCACACCCGGATGTGCGCAATAAAGTGCTCTATGGGCTTCCTTCAGTATGATGCTTTGAATATCCCCATTCTCCGGGATGTACATCCTTCCTCGATATCTTAATAATCCATCTGTTTCCAGATTATATCCTTCATACTTTGGGTCTATCCGCCTCCCACTCTGGAGGTTTGAAGTAACCTTTAAATACCAATTGTCTCCTAGTAGTCGTGTCAACACATGTTCCCTCAGACTGACCTTTAAGGTTACCAAGGAGAAGATACGTGGTCTCCTACTCAAGGAATCTGCGACCACATTTTCCTTCCCCTTTATATATGAAATACCAAAATCGTACTCACTCATAAACTCACTCCATCGCCTTTGCCTGGAATTCAGATCTCTTTGAGTGAAGAGATGTTTTAAACTTTGATGGTCCGTTTTGAGTTCAAAGTTTTGCCCCACAAGATAGTGCCTCCAAAGTTTCAGAGCTAGCATTACAACTGCCAACTCTAAATCATGAGTCGCGTATAACTCTTCATGCTTCTTCAACTTTCTTAACGCATAAGCTATTACTCCTCCATCCTGCATCAGCACGTCCCCCAACCCTTGTTTCGAGGCATCCGTGCAGACCATGAATTTATTTTCCATATCTGGCACTCGTAGAATTGGTGTACTAGTTAGTAATATCTTAAGTTCAATGAATGCACTATCACATTCTTCTTTCCATTCATACCTGACCCCCTTGCATTGCAAAGTGGTGATGGGTTTCGCTATTTTTTAGAATCCTTCCACAAATCTCCGGTAATAACCTGCTAGCCCCATGAAGCTCCTCACCTCATGGGCATTTTTTGGCACTGGCCACTCCATAATGGCCTTTACCTTTTCTGGGTCTACAAAGATTCCTTCACCGGAAATGATATGACCTAAATAGTGGATTTCTTTCTGGAAGAAGGAACACTTCGACAGGTTCCCATACAATTTGTTCTCTCTAAGGCAAGACAACACTATTCGTAAGTGTTCCTCATGTTCTCTTTCATTCTTGGAATAGAAGAGGATGTCATCTAAAAAGACTTGTACAAAACGGTCTAAGTACTTCCGGAATATGTCGTTCATGAGGCTCATGAATACTGATGGCGCATTGGTCAATCCAAAAGGTACTACAACAAACTCGTAATGTCCAAACCGATTCCGAAAGGCTTTTTTTGGGATATCACCTTCCTTGATCCTTAACTGATGATACCCTGATCCCAAATCGACCTTTGAGAATACCGCTGCTCCTTTCATCTGATCGAAGAGGTCATCTATTCGCGGCATTGGGTACCTATTTTTCACTGTAGCATGATTCACGTCCCTATATTCTATACACAATCGTAAGGATCCATCCTTCTTCTTTACAAAAATTACCGGTGTGCCCCAAGGTGAGACACTGGGCCTTATTGGCCCTAAGTCTAGTAACTCTTTCAACTGTATTTGCAATTCACAAAGTTCCAGCGCTGTCATCCGATATGGAGTCTTGGAGATTGGTTCTGCACCAAGTTTTTAGCTCAATAGTAAAATCAAGCTCCCTCTTAGGAGGTAACCCTGGTAACTCGTTCGGAAAAACATCCTGAAATTCTGACAATACCAGATATTGATCCAATGAGGGTCCCTTCTTTTCATTCACTACTTCTACTACATAAAGTCGACACCCTTGTCTCAAGCATCACTTGACCTTCATAGTTGATATAAAGCGTAATGACACTTTTCTCTATACACCCTGGATCTCTACTGGTTTTCCTTCATCATCGACACAAAGCACCCTCTTTGCGAAACAATCTACCACAGCTCGATGTGCTGCTAACCAATCCATTCCAATGATTAGGTCATACACCCCAAGAGTAGTGACGTATACCTTTAACCTGGTAGTGCACACTCCTAGGTCTACTATACATTTATCGACACTGGGTCCTACAACTTGTTTTTCCCCCGAAGCCATCTCGACTTGTTTAAAGTCATCGTGCTCGTAGGCTGCCAACCCACTCTTTTCTAATGCAAATGGTGAAAGGAAACTATCTGTCACACCAGAATCAAACAAAATCTTAACATTGACATGATTTAGCGTACCTGATGACTCTACTACTGTGGACTGATGTTCGGCCTAGCAATTATTAACCGCTGCATAAATCTTATGGCTGCTACTTGATCTCCCCATCGGTGCCTTTCCTTCTCTATGCACAAACCCTGATTGTAACTTTGGGCAGTCCCATTGGTAATGGGGTCCTTCGCATCTCCAACAGGTAATACGAGATTGAACCGGTGCACTGTTATGTGGCTGACTCTGAAATGAGTTCCTTCCCCTTGAACCCCTGCCCCTACTAGTTGTTCCTTGAGATGGTTGTGGACCTGTATGCACTGTTGGCGATGAACAAGATGCTACACTAGCTTCCATTGAAATTCCTGTAGCTACAGTCCTTGGCACGACCCTGTTACCATAAGGTGGTGGCCTTGAGTCCCCTCCCCTAGGAAATGTCCTCAAGGTCTTTCCTACAAATCCAGGGCGATGCGGAAATGTTGATCTTGTACCCCCTATTAAGTTCATGTGTTCTTCCACGTAACGCGCATTTTCTACCGCCTCTGCTACTGAAGACGGTTTCCACATCCGCACCATAGATCTTATCTTCGGGTTCAATCCATAAACGAATTTCTCTGCCTGTCGTTGGTCATTGTCCATATATGAAATGTACTTGACCAGTTCCATATACCTAATCTCATATTCTTCTACAGTTTTGTTTCCTTGTACTAAGGCATGAAATGCCCTTACTTGTTGTTCCTCATAGTATGCTGGTAGATATTTCCTTCGAAACCTCTCCTCGAAAAGTTCCCAAGATACTGTGTCTAGGGTAAGGTGTAGTTGTCTTTCCAAGTTGCCCCACTAGTTCAAGGCACTGTCTCTTAACTGAAAAATTGTGATCTTTGCCTTCGAGTTGGATGCATAGTCCCTCAAGGAAAAACACCTTGTCATGCCTTCCAACCATGCTTCTGTGCATTCATTGGCGCGATCTCTGGCAAACTCTGGAAGTTTGATCTTCTGCAATTCTCACGTGATGTCTTTAGGTGGAAGTCCTCCCCCTGAATCCCTTGACGCTTCTGGATTACCCGTTCCAGATGGTGGAGGTTCCACTTTAGTCCCTCCCGATTGGCGACCCTTTAAAGTTTCATTAATGGCTTCCAATGAGTGCAGTATGAGGGCTAGTTCGGGCGATGGTGGTGGTGTTGGTGGTGTTGGCGGTGCCCGTGACGATGCTCCTCTACCTCGACCCCTTCGAGTCCTGACCATCTTGTATACTTTTACCTACATCACCCCAAATTTGTCAGGGTGAGTTCAAGGACGTTTCAAATTGGTGCTACTTAAACTTAGAAACAGGGTTAGGCATAAGTTTTCTTTACTTGTCTGTAAACAAACATTACTCCATTAGGGGATTGGCTAGGTTTGGGTTAGGATTAAGCGTCTAAGCTTGGTTTCTTCTCCCTTGCGAAAATAATTATTGGTTCCCTTGTACTGTAGCTACGTTAGCCTAGTGATTTACTCATCACTTCCTATGCTTACTCTCCTGGTGCATACAACACCTCCTTCTAGACATATGTAACAACCAAATATTTCTAAACATCACATACTTTCATAAGCAATTTATTTCATAAAATGAGACGATAACTTCATAACATAATATTGATTTTCATAACAACAACTTCAGTAACTTAGATGTATCAATGAATAATGATTGCATGGCAGAATGAAACAAATACATAAATTAACAATTTACCTAGTTCTGATGCTAACTTTTGTTGCCTTGCTGCCTTGTTGTTGCCTTCCTACTACCTGATGCACAGACCAACCCAGCCACAAACAAAGAAAAATACCTATCTCTGCAACATGGCCTTGCTGTCAAAATTTAAGGCAGTGGAAGATGGCTTCAACACCAGGGATGACTAATCGGCTTTGAAGGAGAAATGGGATAGTGTATTAGCATGAAATTGGGCAAAATGCAAAAGTAAGGGTATCGCGGCATGGTGTATCAGCATGGTCGTTGTGTAACAGAAAACATCAAGATGTGAAAAAAATTGTTGTGTATCGGCAAATTGTCTCTGTGTATCAGCAAACATCCGGATGCCCAAAAATTTTCTGTTGAGTAACAACTCCTTCAAGCTGTCTAGAAAAGCATGTGTTCTTTGAAGACTTTTGTGATTCTTGAAAATCACTTTCAGCAGAAAAATGTGAGCATCTCTGAACCTAAAAAAGCTTAGTACAAATCCTGTGTTGGAGCTGCCCCTGTTTTTCTTTTTCACCTCGCGGAATTTTCGACGTCTGATACTTAAGATTTAGAATTGTTTCTCTTTTCCTTCTAAAATCATAAGACTCCTAAACCTTATCGTCTCAATGGCAATACTTTTCAACTTCCAAAAGAAAAGATTCATCTTTTGCCAGTATCTCGGCCTTTTTGTTTTTATTTTTGAAATATCGCAAGTCGGGTATCGCAAGTCAGACACTTTGGTTTTTGAATTCTCAAATCCCGAGTCGCGAAACCGCGAACTCACTTTTCAAATTTTTCACCCAAGGCAATTGACTATGGTAAAGTCTTTAACCATGGATTAGATATCATCGGTATTTTGCGCCTCGACACTCATCGAACCCAAGCTTTTGTTCATACAACCCCGACAGCCGAGAACGCGATAACTTTTCTAAGAACCTTGGTCGAAGAACTAAAGGTAAAAAACTAACCTTGGTTGGTTTTGGCTCTCGGCATATCGCGACTCGACATTTTCCCTCATGGAGTTAAAGTGTCTGAAACCCCGATTCATGAAGTTGCGACATTATTATCGCAAGTTTAAATTAGGCGCCTAATCTAAGATTTTGCTCAAATTAATTGGGGCCTTAACTATCGTCGTATCGCAATATCACGAGTTAAAAAGTTAAAACATGAAGAATAAGTTCACGATGTGGCGAAAGGCGAGGAAATCTTTAAGTCGTTGAGATTTTGAAAACTTAGAAAAATGGAATTAAACAAGGTACATCCCGCGCTTCAAGGTTGGCGCACTTCACGAGGTATGTTCTTACGCTCCATAACCCAAGTACCTGTCAAGCCGCCTAATGTTGATGACAATTAATGAGAAATTAGGGTAAATCCATGAAAATATTAAGATCGGATTTTTCAATACATTTGGTTTTATTCGAGATTTGATAGACCTATGTCAAGGGTACATGATTTTCAAATATATACGATATTTCATTTTATTTTTAAACGATTCTTGTTAGCGCATAGAACTCGCCTTCCCCTGAGGATACTCATTTCCGCATGTATACACAGGTTTACTGCAGAAGAGAAAAACAACAAGCTTCAACTATGGCGCCAAGGAGAGCGGCGAAAGCAAACATAGAGATTGCAGCACAAGGTTCGGACAACGTATCAGATACTTCGCCTCGGACGAGTGGCTCAGTATCTACCTAGTCGTCTATTTCAAATAGTCTACAATCTGGGCTGGTTAACTGTTCAGATTCTGATGAAGATAACCTCGATGTTGAGAAAGACGACCTGAACACCAAGTACAAGGCAATTGTTCAGTCGGGGATGCACCTGGTCGCAACCAGAACTCGGTTGCTCCCATACTACGACATGATCCGATGGGCATTGGATCACGTCGACCTACCTACTAGAACTATCGTGTATGATCGATAGGACAGGATTGGGACTTTTAGGCCTAAACATATCCAGGTTATGTATAAGCTCCCAGCAACTTTCGAATATACATACGGCCAAGAATTCCTGGCGAAATTCAAAAAGAAAGAGTGCCAAGAATTTGACAGAACCCTGCCAGGCTTGATTAAAGATTGGGTGTCGCGTCTCGCGACATTCAGGGTGAATGACAAAGGTGTGTATTCAATTTCTTCGTTGGAGCCCAATTTTTTATATGTGGTGATGATGGCTTGTCGGCTTTTCGGATGGGAGGATACCACACATTTCTACGTCCAGTGGGTACCTCTCATCTATCGGGTAGCAGAAGGTTTCTCATTCAATTGGGCAAAAATGCTCTCCGATAGTATGTTCAAAAGGATCACCGAGTACCGGGAGAAAAAGGCAACCGATAAACCATCTGGATTCTTCATGTCCGCATATCTCATGGACGCAATATGCTCCATGACGCCTTTTCCTTTAATGAATTGGGCTTGGAGTCCAGCCCATGAGAATACTGTTCATGAGTACCACGATAAGCTGTGGGAAAATAACCCAAACAAGTTTATTTATGAGATTTTTAACCGGGTAGTGGTGCCCCTGCACGTCGCCATTTTTGGTCTTTTGCCACCCCGCATCACGGATAGCATTGCCGAGAATCTGAGCCATATTGAAGACTGGTATGTAGAAGAAGAATTCTATTATTTGAGAGTGTTTGTAGATGTTCCTCCTTTAGCACTACCACTGTTCATTCCCGACAAGCTGGCCTGCCGCGAAATTGCTCGGTAGACAGTAATCGGTGGAGTAAGCAAAGAACTCAAGGCGTCAGCCAAGAAGGTATGGCCATATTTTCCTATTCGGATAAATTTATATTCATTGTTAGATTTCGGACATGCTAAGGCTGAGGCCGCAGCCTTAGAAGACTTGAGCCTGGCCTACATTGAGTACAAAAAGCATGATCCGCAGAAGATCGTAAGAAACCATTTGGGGAGTTGTGGATTAAAGAGGTTCGAACATGAATCTTCACCCTCAGATGATGTTTTCCAAGGAGCGAGGTCCTATTCGGAGGTGCAATTCCGAATCAGATCCCTGGCACCTGCAGATAGAGCCTTTGTTTTAAAATTTCAGGAGCATCGGAAAAGGTGTCTCCCCGTTGTGCTGGGAGGTTTGGGACTTCCCAAAGATAAACAAAAGGAAGTCGAAAGTTCTTGGGGTCAAACCTCTAATCTCGAAAAGGAGGAAAGCCCCGAGCAGGAGAAAAATCAAGACAAGGAGAAGAGTCATGAGCAAGAGAGGAATCCCGGTATGGGGAAAAGACCCGAAAAGGAGAAGAGCCCTGGACAGGAGAAAGATCCTGAGACAGAAAAGGAGATTACTGGTCCTCCTAAGGAGCATAGTCTGGAGGTAGAAATAAAGGATACAGACCCACCAGAAACTCAGAATCCGGAGTCGAGGACGAAGACCTCTGACCCCCCAAAAGAACAAGATCCACTCACCACACCAGGGAAGGGTACCAAGCAGATTGGGCAACCCATCACCTCTGTCACACCCTTGCAGTCGTCACAAGGAAGTGTTAGCGAAGGATGGATAGTTGGTGAAGAGCTGAGACCTATAAGAGCAGAGGAACTCCCTCCTAACGAATTCTTCTTTGACAAAAAGAGGAAAGCTGTAGTAAAGCGAGAATTTTATCAAGAGGGAGAATCCACAACTAAAATATTCAAGGTGATGACCGATGGGAGAAATAAAAAGAAGGATGCATTTGCCACTGAAATTGCAGGAACACTGGGAGCATATGAAACAGCAAATCGATTCTCGGTCGAAATGCTAAAGAGGCAGCTCAAAGAAAAAAACCGCCTGATCAAAACCCTTGAGGCCAGGTTAACTTCAGCAGCAGAAGACGCTAAGAGTCAAGCAAGTGGAGCAATAGAGCTGGCCCAATTGGCCGATAAGAAAGAAATTGAGGTCCTCAAGACCAAGATGGAACAGGCAAATTCACTAATCCGAGATGGTCGGGTGCAGTCCGGCCACAAGAGGGATACGATCGCACAATTACAGGCTCAGTTAGAGGTTGCAGAAAGCAAGGTGATTCACATCGAGATGGTTAAATCTCGAGCAATCGACATTCAGAGCAGGGTCTCTTCTGCTCAACACAGTCTACTAAACAAGATTGGGGAGTTTCGAAAAGATTGCTTGTTAATGAATCAGATTTCTGAGAATCTGAGTGTCAAAGAAAGAAACGCAGAAGTTGCTCGGGTCGTCTTCCAGGAAGCAGTAATAGCTACTAATAACAGATTCTCAGCAGAGGCCCCCGGGCTCTCCATTTCCGAATAGACTAGGGGCAATATTTTGTTAAAGAGCTGGGAGCATGATATTGCTTCAAGCAAGGAGCAGGCGCAAAAAGTGGCGAATTCACTAGAATAAAGCTTTAAAATCATAAATACTGAACTAATAGGGATGGAGAGTGAAGGAGACATAGAAACGCTGAGGCAAATAAATATGGAGCGGATCTCCCTCGACATGAAAGAGAAAAATGAGAGAATTCTGATGGAGATCTCTAAAATGGACAAGGCAGGGATGGCTCAAATTGATGAGCATATAATTCAACCCAGCACACAACTCGGCACCCTTGATATTATTGATGCATATATGGGAAATAAACTTCCGCAATTAGCCCGAGATTGTTATTTTTCCAAAGCCAGTTGTCAGGCAGAGCCATCACAGCTCATATCCCAATTCCTGGACAAATGTAGGATATGCACTGAGTCTATGCAGACACAAGCACCTGGTGCGTCTTGAAAACGGAGTTGAAGAGATGGAGTGATTTCGCTCCTAACAGCTGCCAAATGGAACCGCCACAACTTGTATCCAATTTTACGGACGGGTGTATCATATGCACCGAGTCGTGTAAAGGAAGCACCTGGCACCTTTTTGTATAAATAGAACAGAGAAAGGAGTCCAAAGGGCTGGAATTTTTGGTGCTCATTGTAACAGAGTTCTCCCATGAAGGAAGTTAATACAAATCAAATTCAAGATTCCCGATTATGTCCTGACTGTATTCCAAGTTTGTTTTGTCATGTTCTTTGTTTCTTTTCATTTTGCTCTACACAATTAGCTTGTTTTGTCATGTTCTTTGTTTCTTTTTATTTTTCTCTACATAATTGAGAAGTATTGCTATAACTTAGTGTGACTACTACTATAGTGAAGGAAGTTCATATTTCGGTAATTGTCTCTTGTCCTTCCTCTGCACTGGCTATCAGCAGGTGTAAGACCAAGTTACAGTTACAGGATTTTATGTTTACTTGCACCATATCAATTATGTTCATGTCCATTTCTTCTTCTGTGTATACGTGAGTTTTTTCACTGGTAAGAACTCTATGTTACTGCAACTAGATGTTTTTCTCTCATTTCACACCTTTTTGCTAAAAAATCATACAGTTGTAGGAAAGGGCCTTTAGTTTGTATTTCTATTTCGTTCCTCATGCGAAGATTTCTCTTATCTCGACTGAATCAAATCAGCAATTAAAATCTCTCGTTAAATCATTCCCATAGTCATACTGTTTCCCAATGACTGTACGCACAGTAACTCAACCTAATATTCAACCCGGGATATCAGATCAAACACATATCGCGTTAAGTCTCTTTGAAACGATCCTGAGAACCGCAAATACCCGGGAAGAATTAGAACGTTCATGGGCAGCCATTGAACAAGATTTTGCTTTTCGGGAACAGCTGGAAGTTAGACAGTGTGAACGTAGAAACCTTCATTAGCTTCCTATACCGAAGGTTAATGAAATCCTTTATAAATCATTACCATACTTTCGGATGCCTTGACACTGTACTTTAAATCCTTAAGTACAGACTCGGGAACAACATCTTTCTGGCGCCGTTGCCGGGGAACGAAGTTACGAAATCTCTTCCCTGGGAAAACGACAAAATATTTCGTGAATAGTGTTATTCTTTGATAGTGAACATAGAGTACACACTGTTTTAAGGCTTGTTTAAATCTTTCACTTGGCGACTCCACTGAAACACAAGATGGCGTCTGGTAGAAAGCATACCAGACAGAAACCGAGTGGAAAACTCATTACGCCTGTTAATAATCCTGAGAAAATTCTAAAAGCGAGAGGATCATTAGAGGCAACTGTGTCAGTTAATAAACCCATAAACCCACTCATAAAGACTAAATCCGTTTCAGAACCTCCTACTTCCGGTAACCCTCTGCCTGATATCAAAGTTCTGGAAACAGAGTACTCAGAATTTAGGAATAAGCCACATCAAACTTTCCCATCTGTAAACAAGGGAAAAGGTCCTTTGCAAAGATCATTATCTTTTGACATACCATCCTTTCTTCATCAAAACTTCCCAGTTTCGCCTGATTCGAAAGGGTGTTTTACACCCTCATTTCATACTTCTAAGAAAATGGCTGGCGTCGGAGGAGGAGGTGGAGGACAACCTAATCCCCCTCCTCCCAGAGTATTTGCGAAAGTAGCGGCTAGATACACTCCCCTAGTTTTACCCGCTCAGCTCCATGATTTACCTGACAACTACATCAAAAATCTTCCTAAGTTCACTGGGGAGGGAGATCTAACCGCAGTCGAACATATAAACTTCTTTGACCAGTTCGCAGACATTTGTGGTATCGAGCACGAAGATGTCTATTCGAGACTACTTGTCCAAACCTTCGAAGGACAGGTCCGAACTTGGTTTCGGAGTCTTCCTGCAGCTTCTATTCGGACATATAACGCCTTAGAAGAAGCTTTCCTCAAACAATGGGGAGAGCGAAAGGATCACTTATATTACCTTACCGAGTTTGGGTCCCTAAAGAAAAAGAACTCCGAGACCGTTATGGAATTTATTCTGAGATTTAACAAAATTTATAATAAAATTCCAGCCGTTGTTAAACCTTCCGAAACCTCAGCTAAAGTAACCTTCGCGGGAGCTTTCGAACCTGATTTTGCATTACTTTTGCGTGAAAGAAGAGGAGATACCCTGATTAAAATGCAAGATGACGTTGTCGAAATAGAATCTAATATGATGGCTTCAGGTAAGATGAAGGCTAAAGTAGAAACAACCAACCATGATAATAGACGCTATAGGGAGCCAGCAGGTCCTTCCGAGTCAAATAGATACACTGACGACAGAGTCGATGATATGGCCCGAGTAATTAAAGATCTGTCTAACAAAATCTCTAGGATGGAAATGGATCAGGCTAAGGCTGATTCTTCTAATAAAAGGGACTTTCGGAGAAACCCAAATCCCCAAAATCAACAGAGGCAAATAAAGAATGAAGATGAAAAAATACAAGCTCCCCTAAAAAACGAAAATTTTATAGGAACAAGTGACCTCCAAGATTTCGGAGATTCGGATGATGAAGTTGCATGTTTCGTAGATGAATGTTCACAACCATTTTTGACCAGGGAAGAGTATGAGGAATCTTTAAATACTCCTCAACCTTCCAATGAAGAAGAGGATGGTGATCATACTGACCTATACGTATCCGAATCAGAAATAGAAATGATAGCAGTTGATTTTCAACCCAGATACAATCTGAGATCAAAAAATAAGCCTACATCAGCTGACCAACCTAAGAAGATCCTGCCAAGGGGTCGATATCATGAACCCCCTTTGGAAGAAACGTTGTTACCATTACCCAACGATAAAGACAAGGTAGCAAAAAATCAACAGTCTCAGGTGAGAAAAGATGAGACCCAAACAAAGGAAACAAAACCAAGAAATGAAATCACAACTTCAACTAATATCACGAGTGATAAAGAGATTCAAACAAACAAGTTTGAAAGAGAAATCCCGAAAGTCTTGACCAAGGAAACGGACAAGGCCAATACATCTTACAATTTTGAAAACGAATTAAACAAAATTAAGATACCGATTCCTTTGGTAGAATTAGCAAAAAACCCCACTTATCGGAAGCAAATCGCCAAAGTGATGGGTGTTCATGAGCCATAAAGTCACTCTGAACGTTATCAACCTTGAAGATGACAGACCTAACATCACCTTTGGTCCTCATTTTGAGGGATTCAAGGATAACGTCGCTCCTTTCTATATCACCCTGAATATACATGACCAATTACTGTATAACTGCATGTTAGACTCTGGGGCTTCACATAATGTTATGCCCAAAACTATAATGGAGAGGCTGGGGCTCCAGATCACTAGACCTTATGGATATCTATACTCGTTTTATTCGACAAAGGTTAAATGTATGGGAATGATAAAAGATCTGGTTGTTACCCTGGCTCAGGTCCCAGTCAAGATTGTCTTGATGGATGTGGTTATTGCAGACATTCCCCCCAAATATGGTATGTTGTTATCCAGATCATGGGGAGCCAAGTTGGGAGGTTCTCTACAACTAGATATGTCATATGCCACAATTCCTGTATTCGGTGGTCAGTTTACCCGATTGTACAGAGAAACGAGATTGGCATATACTGTCAGTGATCCTCAGAATCCAAATAATTTTCCCATTTATGTTGCGGATCAAGATCTGGGAAATTGCATATTATCTTTCGATGATGATTTAAATGGATGCCCAGAAGAACTTGATATAAAGCAAGAAGATCTTAGCCCCTTGACTGAAGAACTATGCAAAAGTGGCCTCTGGAAGATGTACTTCGATGGAGCTTCATCTTATGAGGGAGCTGGTGCTGGCATACTTTTGATAGCACCTGAAGGTAAGTTTACCGTTCCTTTCTCATATCGCTTACAGTGGGACATAGATTATACCAACAACGTGTGTGAGTATGAAGCGTTAATCTTAGGTTTAGAGGCAGCCAAGAAGTTAAACATAAAAAATTTGGAGGTTTACGGTGATGCTGAATTGATAGTGAAACAAGTAAACCGATAGTACCTAGCCAAACATCCCAGATTGAGAACATACAAAAATTGCGCTTGGGATTTAATGGAGAATTTTTTCTCATCTATAAAAATCCATTTTATCCCTCGCACAGAAAATCTACATGCTGACGCATTGGCTAAGGCAGCCTCGACCTTTTCCCCTCCCACAAATGTTAAGTTGAAATATCATATTGAAATCAGGTATAAACCCTCCATACCAGACAACGTCCGACACTGGCAGGTCTTCAAAGACGACGAACAGATTCAGAAATTCCTTATAGCAATAGGCGAATTCTCTGAAACCCATCCAGACCAAGAAAACCAAAATGACCCAAAGTGGATTATGCAAGAAGATGAAAATCCTGAAACCTTCCGAGAAAAGATAGCGGATCATCGTGTGTTGGTCCTTAAAAATAACCAAATTCCGAAAGGCTTAATCCCTTTGGAAA
>ML788077.1:0-39517 GCA_009831015.1 Picea engelmannii
AGATAGGTTTCAAATAATGGTGCCAACAGGATCCTGACTATTTTATTTTTTATTCTTGCAAAGTTATACTCTGATCTAAAGAATACTGCAGTGACGAAATGCCCAAATGATTAACATGGAGAAATGTTTAGTAATTATGCAACCCGAATGTAAGAGACACAGTGGCACGACAATAGATCTTGTCTGTTTTGTTTTTTATTTTTTGTTTCCATCACAAGGGTTAGGGTATTCAAGGGTTATACAAACAAGGGTTTTCCCTATGCTATATCTCTCTGATATACATGTGGGGTCCAATAGTAGTACTTGGCCCAATATCTCAGGGCACCAACTAGAGAGGCTATACTTGCCCTTATCCGTACTACCCGACTACCCAGGTACTAGAGAGAATCTTCTCAAGTGTTGTTCTTGGTGGCACTATATAACTAACGTGATTGATATTTTTATCTATTGAGGGATTCAGGAGATCTAGGTTGATTTGTATACAATTGTTTTCTGATGCTCTACCACTCGACGGGGTACCAACAGGAGTTACAAGGGTGGCCAAAAAATGTGCGATTAAGTAACACTTGTATTTCCTGTGTGTATGAATCCCTAACCGCAGGTTTATGCATGTAATAGACAAATATATATAGATTTAAGCCTGCATGTCAGACAAGCTCAACACCATGGAGAAAACCATCAAAGAAGTTCTCACCGATCTCATGGCTAAGAAGTTAACGTCTTCAAGTATTCAAGCATCCTTGATGAGAGGAATGCAAGCCTCTCCGTTGACCACTCGTAGATCCAGACCAGCCCGAGTTGTCACAAAAAAGAGAACCAAGCACAAATATGACCTAGAAAATTTGAAGCTAATACCAACCATATTACCCGACTACATCCCACCTCTACCTGGTGCAGTGAGTCGTGATAGTGTACCGAGAGATTTTAATTACACCATGGTTACGACGTACCTCTCGAAGGGGATACGTGCAGTTTGAGTGCAGCAGGACAAGATCGTAGTGTTGAAGTTCAACAACTTCAACTTAGGTGACCGCAAGAACCATAGTAAGCTCGCCCCGTATAAATACTTGACCAGGACAAAGGGGAAGAACTTGAAAATAATCCCCCAGCCGTGGACGATGAACCTCGCACAGTCCATCTTGTTGAATGTAAAGAAAATCCCACACTTTGGAAGGCACCAGGAAGTTAATGCCTATGTCAAGATCCTATTTTCATGTTACCATGGTGGCTACTTATGGCTAGAATGTCGTATCACATTCGATCCGAGGTTGATCCATACGATCACTGGATTGAGTATACCAGGACACGATCCATAGGATTTCTATCGAGGGAAATCCATAGATCGCGCGTTAGCACAAAATATCAAGGATACATATGACGATGTTGAGAAGGGGATGCGAAGCTACAAGGTAGCCTCCATATAGAATGGTGTAGCATGCGTAGCATGTCAATTAATTGCAGGGAAGCTAGTACGAAAGAACAGATCCACGTAGGTCACAGGCTTTGTCATTGACCTCGTGGGGAAATGTGTGAAAGGCATACAGATGAACTGGGTGAAGTACCTGGTGAATCATATAGAAATAGACTTTCCCGAAGCACAGGATCAGGGCTATGAGTTCCACTTTAGATGGCTCCTGATCCTCATCGCGTTTGTTTCTTAGGAGATGCCAGAAGGTGCGACCTTCCCGAACACTGAGTCGTTTGAGCCGCTTGCTGTGAAGTTCACCACACTCTAGTACTTAAGCGATATGGGGAAATAGTGGCAGTTGAACGATGTATTTCACACATACTATCTCCAGCTAAAGATGGATATCTAAGTCGAACCTCGTATGATGTTGAACACCCTACAACTCTTCCGACCCCTCATGAAGTTCTGCGTAGATCGACACTTCATCTATATTGCTATGCGAGTAGATGAACATAAGGAGGAGATTCAGTATTACTACAAGCTCACCAAAGAGGACCTCGAGGAGATAACTAAGGAATGTTCAATCGACTTCATTATCCCCGCTAAACTTGCAGAGATGTTTGATCCTGAACTTGACAGCTCAGAGGCTACTCACATAAAACATGACACACCCAAAACCAGCAGAAGGAAGAAAACCAAAGAATTCCAAGACTTAAGAAGCACCTCAGAAAAGACTTCTTTAGCATCACCTGACCGAGGGGGTGATGACAAGGTAGAAGAGAGCAATGAAAAAGAAGATGAGCAGAAGAAAGGTAAAGCAAGATCGCCTAGATATGAGTCAAATCCTTTGAATAAGAGGAATTTTTCTCCCCTGAAACCCTCTTCCTAGAAGAAATCCAGATCCACCGTGACTAAGATGAAGACTGTGCTCATTTTCAATGATTTTGACTTCATCATTAGAGCTGTAAATAATGCCTCAGAGGAAATATTACAGAAACAAAAATCCAAGCAGGATGAGATGTATGACAGAATCAAGGTCGACCTCTGAGGGGTACAATAGGCCCTTCAGTCCAGTCGTGCAGTGTCCACTACGTCCCTGCAATCGAGAGAACTAGAGTTGGGAGATGAGAAAACCCAACTCCACCGACTAGCAGATGCGACCAAAGCTCACCTTCATCGTGCACAAGTAGAAAATGAACAAGCCACCCAGGCCTTGAAGCAAGTGAAAGAAGTACTCATAGAACAATGCTGACTTACAGAGCAGGAGAAGGTTTCTCTCTAGATGAAGCTTGAAAAGGGGAAAACGTAGATTTCATCAAGAAAATGAATAGTTGCTCACAAAGAAGCTCGAATTGAAAGAAGCAGTAAACAGATCACTCTGCTCTATGACTGGCTTGGAGCCAAAGGTATAATACTAAGTTGAGAATCAATTAGAGCAGCTTGTGGAAGCTATCCAGTAGCTACAACAAAGAATAGCAGACTTAGAGCTCCATGCAGTTCCTAACACTCCATAGGATGTGAGGGATCAAAGAGATGCAACTGCTCGAGGCATAGTTGAGAGAATAAAGGCCCTTGCCATGGAATGCAAGACACTGAGTGATCACAGTGCCCAAACATATGAGTGACTCATTGATAATATAGAACTGAAGACATTGGAGTCATAGCTCCAAGAGGCGAAGTATCATGTAGAATTAATATAGGGGTAGTTGAAGTTCCTGTCAGTTGTTGAAAGAATGAAGTGATCCCAAGAACAAGGCAGTGATCAAAAGTAGGTCCATGCCATTCAGAGAAGAGTCATGGAAGTGACTCAGAGGATCCAACCTATATAGGACAAGGCTTTCTATCTATTCATAGAGATCGAAGGCCAAGGAGAAGAACTGGAGCAAATCATCATTGGAGCAGAACAACGCGTAGAGGGACCTGTCAACGAAGTTGTTATCTAGAAGTTCGTTGAACAAGAGGTCATGGAATAACAACAAGTCGAAGAAGCTCAAGACAACCTCAATGTTTTTGAGGCAGAATTATCCATATCAGAGTGACTCGAGATGAGTCACAGGTGAGTGTTGGTGGTGTGTTTTTGCTTGACCAAGTTTTGAGGATCCTTGGTCATGTTGGACCTATTTTTGGGACTTCGATAGGTTGTCGAAGGGAGAGCACAAGATGAAGTGAAGATTATTGGATTTCAACCCCCTTTTAGGGAGTTTTTGGATTTGGGATTATGTAATGGGCATGGGGATGTAGGCCCATGGGTTTACCCATGTTTAGGCCTGATTTTGCAGTGTATAAATAAGTAGCTAGGTGATGTAAGAAGTAGACCTAGTAGTCTGGTGTGCTAAGTGCTAAGTGAGTATCAATAGCTAAGTGTGAATGACAATCCAGTTGCAAATGGTGGTAAGTTCAAGTAACATTTGTTAGTTCTTTTTTTATGTCTGGAAGGCTGAGTGCAAGTGGCTGTAAGGGACTGTATGTAGGCTTTGTGTTGTAACCTATCTTGGGGAAGCAGGATCTAGTGAAGAGTGCATAGATCTCATGTCCTCTGCGAAGTTGATTTGAAGGATATGTGCATGTAATAAGGTTGAAGAAAGATAATAAATAAGATGAAGATTTGGTGGAAATAGTCCCAGGGTCAGGGTGAACCACGTACATACTCTATTATCAATTCTTTGTGTGATGCATTAATGTGTTTATGTATTTACTTGCTTAGTGATTTGATATAGATGAATGATAGGTAGATTTGTTGATGTTGAATAATGTGAATGAATGCTAGATATGATCTCTATTTGTATTCTTAGTGTTTGGATATGTTGAATCGGTTGAATACTACGGTGTGTCGTAATTAGGGTTTATTTTCACTGAAGACAAAGATTCAATACTGTTACACATCAACATTAATCGGTTTGATAAGTGTCGCAAGTGTTGCATGTTTCTCACAAGTGTCGCATGTTGCTCACAAGTGTCGCAAGTGTCAAAGAAAAGCATATTGCCATGATACTTATTTCATACTTATAACAACATTAAGAAGACACTTAAAGTTCCTCAAACACTTTATTTGAAGGAAGAGGGATGGTTAACTGAAGTTAAGTACCTCTTGCCACCTGAAAGAAGCTTTCAATCTAAGGTTTTAGAAGAGAGCACTCCCCTATATCACCCTTAGGAGCGCTGGTGCTCCCCTATAAAGTGATAGGGAGTGTTATAACACCAAACAACCCTTCTGAGGGAGTGCTATGGATTCTAAGGGCATTGGCACCCCCCTAAATCCTACTAGGGAGCGCTATAGCGCTCTGATGGCCCTTTTGAGGGAGCGCTGCCTATTCTGGGTAGTTGTTAAGTTGTTGAGATGAATGGGGGAAGGATCCTTTCATTCTTGGAAGGTAGTTGGATTCAAATCCGTATTCCAGCCATGATCTTAGGGTAGATCCTCAACTGAAGGAGGAAAATCCTCAACTTCCCCAAGGATATCTCAAGTGGTTAAAGCCTCTCCAAGGCTATATAAGCAAGCCTTCTAATGGTGAAAGGGGATGGAAAAAGGAGAATCACACCAAACTTATGATCTTATAAGGTGTTGGAACAAAGATATTTTGGAAGCAAGAGACCTATGATCTCATAGGGAGAAATCGATGAAGCAATCATCATTCGGATCGTGGAAATTTTGAGCAAGGGGTAGACAAGGAGGACTTGACGAAACTGTTGCAATCCATCTATGGTTGTAAGCAATGTTTGGTCCTCATTGATATAATTTGCTTGGCCTGTTTCTTTCTACTTCATGTTAAATCTCACATGAATTTGTCTCTTTAGTAGATAGACCTATTTTGGACTAATCTTGATAGAGTAGGAAGTAGTCGTACTTTGTTTGTCTACAAGATCTATCGAGGAGCGAAAGATTGGAGCTCAACTCAAAGCGTCCAGGGACAAACACCGGTAAAAGGTACTTCTTTTCTCCTTCCTCCTCACACACTAGTCCACATAGATCTAAAATGAAGTCAGTGACCATGATAAGAACTTTCTGTCTTAGAGTTAAGAGTCTAGCTCTTTGAGGAGATCTACCTGTCCGCAGGGAGATTTTCCTTCAATAGAAACTGGCGACTCCGCTGGGGAGAATCAAATCAGAAATTTTTGGTTTTGATTTTTCCTCATAGGCCTTGTCTCACCCTTTTTATTCTTAGGCCTTGTTCACCCCTCTTTACCCCATCACACTCAACCTAATTGTCAAAATGTGATTCAAATTTTGGGTTTTTGGACTTTTTTGTGAGTTTTTTGAGCCTAGCGCCCCCCTGCCCATGTTCGCAGAGTGCCAGCACTCCCTGGAAGTGTTAGACAGAGATTTATAACGCTATGGTGGCCCTTATACCATAGCGCCATCCATTTTTTCCCAAAATCTCTTCAAAAATTGCAATTTTTGGAGGTCTAAACCTGTTTTTTCACTTGCTGAGCTGTTTTAAAATTCATGATTCTTCCTTTGACCTTTGACATGCTTCCTCCTGAGAAGTAAACACCTTGTTGTTCAGATTTTATGCCCTTCTTCATTCTTTTTGAGTTTTTGCTGTTGAGATCTTGAAATCGATCTGCTTCTTTTTTCCTCTCCTATCCGACTGAGCAGGAACTCCAGTGAAGGACATCTGAAGTCTGTGACTCTTCTCACTTGGTTTTTTGAAGGTCGTCGTTCATTGAACACCTCATTTTTGTGTGAATTCTTTTATTTTTCTTTGTTATTTTTGTTTTCTGTTTTCTTCTTGCTTCAATCACAGCAAGAGGGTGTGTGTTGTGTGTGCAAAATCTGATCCTGCTTGTATGAATCTCCTTGATCTGAAAAGGTAGTTGATAGGAGAAGTTTTTGCATTGAATCAACCATCATTCACATACAAAATGAAAAGATACATTTTAGTGCTTGATTTGCATATTAGAAGGTGTTTTTGAAAATGTTTTAGCATTGCATTGGATTCGATTGAGAACCAATTGTTTGAGGACTTTGCATATTAGTGTTTAAAAGTGAAAACGACTCCTTCTCTTTCCCTTAAATAGGCGTTCATCGAAAAGAAATGATTTCTTATCATATTCTATGCATATTTTTGGGCATTGAGTCATCATTCCATTAGTTTCAGTTTCATGCACCCTTTGAGTAAAGAACAACTATAAAATGAATGCTAATTAAAAACTATCTAAAACATTTTTATTTTTAGGATCTTCCACCAACAATAGAATAGGGTTAGCACTTTGGATTAGGCTGTGATTAAAACTCTCCAAAGTTTTCAAAACAAACATTAGCGTCCTGAGTTAGGGAGAGTCAAATCCAATTGTCGTATTGTTTTTCTGGGATCCCCCTCTCACACAAGGGTTACGCATGAGGTCGCATTCGGGTGAGTTACGGATATTATCCCTCCGTGGTTCAACTGTTTGTAGTGGTTGGATCGTATATTGGGGGTCACTTGGAGGTATACCCACGATTATGTGTGGGAGCCTTTACGTTTGATTTCGGACTTGTTATCCTGCCCATACGTTCTAGATCGAACTGTCGATTTTACCCGCCTAGGGACTCACTACGAATTGGTATCTTTAGTTTCCATAATATTTAGGTACTTACATAAGGTGATGGTGAAGGGAAGTCTCATTGTACCTGGAACAGACATTGGTCAAACTCACTCGGGCTACTTGGAGGTTAAATCCACAATTACTGCATGGAATATTGCACCAAGGCGTAAGTTCGTTAAGCAGGTCGCCATTGTAACTATTCCACCATATCCCAGCCCCTTCTCAACTTGATCACGCGACGTTGGATTTCATCACCAACTAGTATGGTCATCAAGAGAAGTTTTGTCTGCTTGGTTGACTCCTAGATTTTTTTAGCGCATACTATTTATTTTTGTTAGTTGGCCCTATATTTTCAGTGTGTTCTGTTATTCTCCACAATTGAGCCCGTAGACGATAAAGGTCTTCGTCGATCACATAGGATGCAAGGGTTGCCTCCGGAAGGCTATCAACCCTTACCTCCTAACCCTCCAGAAGACAACTACCGTAGAGAGGTAGAAAATCCATCTGACGCCGGAAGTACTATTTCTCCCCCGTTAGATAACCCAAAAGACGCTTTGGACACGGTTGAAAATCCCACCACACCTGTGTCGGTAACTCCTCTTGAACCACTTTTGGTTTTTTTAGACTCCCTTGGGAATGTCATAGATGAAGAAGTCCCACGATTACCAGAGAGGATCTTTACCGAAACATATATGGGATCCACATAACCACTCTTTGGTGACGAGTATAGGACTCCTGTTTTTCCTAGCGCTGCAGTAGAAACTAATCACACACCTTCTTGTTCTGTATGGTGGACTTCATCGGGACGCGATCTCTATGAACATTTCAAATCTATTCAACAACCCTTTCCTCCTCATGACCCTCCCAGTGAAACAGGACCATTCGATCAAACCATCAATCACCCAGTCGATCAGGTTATTCACTCTACTGCTACACCAACACAAGTCCATCCTAATGCTGGACTCATCACCTCTACTCTTCCCCAAAGCACTTCAATCTCCACCCCTGTTTCTACAAGTCTTTACTCTACAACTCCGCATGTTCCACATGATCCTGTTGGGACATCTTCTCACCTGAGAATGCAGACCCCTGTTGGCCAAACACAACCGGCTGGAGGGAAACCACCATCCAACATATCTTTCCCTCCTAGAGGACTACCTTTCCATGGTGGGCCTGCCCCTCCCAGAGGACAACCCCCTTTTCATACTCCTCTTGGAGGGAAACCTTCGTTTTCTAGTCATACCACAGTCGTAAATCCACTACTGGTAGGGGGGAAACCCTCATTTGCTGGAAACCCTCCACAATCCTGGGGAGTATCTTCAGGAGGCACTTTTACTCAACCCCACGTTGGGGGACACTTGTATAATAACCCACTAGGAGGAGTACCAATCCTGTCCCTCCCGGAACATCTTACAGGCAATCTTATCTGGGCAGTATCCAAAACACCACCTGGAGTTCTCCAGGACCACAGTCCTATCCTCCTCATGGGCCTCATGCGTATCCACCTCCGGTATCTACCCCTTACCATTCTCAAGGCCAAAATGTTTATCCTCCTCATGGGAAAATAAATCACCCGGCCTATAATGTTCAAAACCCACCGGGTTATGCCAATGTTTCTCATGAACCATCGAATCCTACTTATCCTAGCAATCAACAACCGTATGAAGGAGGACCTACTGACTACAACTATCCACCAAACCCAGTCTATGGTCCTACTGGTGTTTCGATGTCGCACCAGTATCATTCGCATATTAACTGATAGCTCCCTTTCCTTGCGACTCTGGATCTCCTAGACTTGTCTCGGTTAACTAATGATCCTATTTCTCATTCACCAGTTTGGCCAGTCATTCCAGCTAAGCTTCCTTCTGATATTCCGAAATTTGACGGAAACCTTGGGGAAGATCCGAACAACCATGTGATGACTTTCCATTTTTGGTGTTCATCAAACTCCCTCATGGATGATTCTATACGTTTGCGTCTTTTCTAGTGAACACTTACTGGTTCGGCAGCAAAGTGGTATATCGAACTACCACGTGCTTCTTTTCATGACTTCAATTCCCTTGCCATGTCTTTCCTCACGCACTTTCAACTACCTATTCACTACGAGATGGGTACTGAACTCTTGACCTCCCTTCGTCAAACGAACTCCGTGCATATTTCTGACCATATTCATGAGTAGAGGCGACGACGAAGGATGATCAAGGCAGTCATTCTTGACATGCTCTTGGCAGAATGGTTCACTAAATCACTGTTACCCCCAATCACTCGCGATGTCGCTATGGGTGGTGCGATCACAGAGGAACAAGCCATTGCTCAGGCTCAGTACTTAGACTTGGTTTATTCCTAATCTGGTACTTTGTATGATTTGCTTATGAATGCTGCTCATGATAATACCGATCCTTCTAAGCCATCATCCTCATCTCATGCAGATGATGTTATCGGTTTCATCAAAATTCAATCTTTTTCCAAATCAACTACACCCTCCTCTACCTCCCCCCAAACTCAGATCTCTGAGGTGAATGCAGTTCAATTTTCCCCTTCACAGTAATCCAGAGGTAAGAAGAAGACAAAGAATAAATAAAAAAATAATAATGAACAAACAAAAAATCAAGCTCAACCACCTGCTACAGAAAAGAAACCACAAAGGAAACTGAAATTCCCATGTATCATTTCTGGTGACGATCACTACACTCGAGATTGTCCACTTCACAATGAAGTGGCCAAAATTTTCCAAGGGAAGTCACAACCCGCTGTGCTTACTCAACCTTTTCTACAACAACAATCCATGGTTGCTCAAACCCCCTCTCATGGGGGCAGTTCTAGCGAACCTAGTGATGAGGCCTCGTCGAGTGCACATATTTATATGTATAAAGGGATTAATTTGAACACTCGCTCTAAGACCTATGACACACCAAGTAACCCTGACAAGGGAAAAGACACTAATGGTGCCGACACTTTACCAGATCCATCATCATCCTCTGTTAGTCTTCGATCGGTTAATCCTCCGTCTGGACCACTTCAGATTGAGAAACGCACATTTGACTCTATCTTACCGCCTCCTAAGAGCACTATCCACAAAGCTACCTTCAATCCTAGTTGACGTGCTGCCGAGAACTACAACATTGTTGAAGATTTATCTCAAGCACCGCGTGCTATGTCTGCATTAGAAGTTCTACAGCACTGGCCCAGTCAATGTAGAATGCTCTTGACTGCTCTTGGTGCTGTTGATCCTGAGTCGTCCAATTAGATCATGTTTAACCTGGATAATTATGCATCTCGAATCTCCCACCAACTTGCTTTCCAAGTTGATGTTGTTGTTCACAATCAACAAATCCATCGAACTATTCTGGATGAGGGAGCCTCAACTTGTGTCATGTCTTTAGTGTGTTGGAAAGGTTTAAAATCACCAGCACTCAACAAATCCCCAATGATGTTATGCACCTTCGATGGGCGAGGTTTTCATCCCCATGGGATTTTACAGTCCCTGCCCATCCAATTGGGTGGCAAAATTGTTACTATTGATGTCGACGTGGTCAATGCTCCCCTCAATTACAACTTGTTACTTGGAAGAAGTTGGTTTTATTCTATGACTGTCATTTCCTCGTCGGTCTTTCGATGTGTACAATTTCCTCACCAGGGAAAAGTTGTCACTGATGATCAATTGGATTTTTGCAGGACCGATGCTCGCATTCCCATTACCAACAATATTCCTTTCTTGGGAGACCAAAAGATCATGTATCAAAGCATTGGTGTTGTCTTACTGAAATATTCTAGCCTCATGGGTACCTTCCCTACACCACTTCCACCGACTACACATCATATTTCCACCGTCAATATGATTTCGACCACGGCTTATCAATCTTTGGAATCATCTGACCCTTGGATTGTACCTCGTCTATTGGAATTCGATGCACTAAGTGACACCGTGCCACTTAGTCCAGCTGAAACATCATACGTTTCTACCCAATTCGCTTCTCCCTTTTCAGATGCCTAACATCTAGTGGCATTTGATAGTTCCTCAATGCAATCATGGTTGAGTTCCTTGTCGTCTACAATCAACTACATTTCCCCAACTTTTAATTTGGATGAATCTCTCCCAGAAATGTTTCACATTGACAAGTTACCTCGGCATGATAACTGTCACTGATCATCTTTTCTTCCCCCTCATAAAGAAATTCGGGAAGATATACACTCTATCTCCCCTCCTGGTATTGATTTTTGATTTCAACTTCCGACAATTTGGATCCGGTAGTAGACATGGTGATTTCTTCGGTAGGATTATTGGAGCCTGATCTCCTTCCTCCTATCGCGACCCTCAACATGTGTCCCTTCTAGAGTGATTATCTTCCATCCAGTGAAGATCTTCTGGAGGCCATGACCACGTTTTATCCATTAACATGGTACCCTTCCAGAGAATTATCCTCTTGGAAGCCATGATCTGGAAGAAACCACGAGCATAGTTTTTCTTCTCTGTGGCAAGCTCATTAAAAAATGAAACGGGGGTCTTGAGCATAGTTCTTTTCTTGTGTCAAGCTCATTAAAAAATGAAACAGTCACCTCTCTTGAATCTTATTTTCATCCACCCTTCTCCTTTTTCTCATCTTCTAGAGAAATTGGTGACAACCTTAGAGCCGGTGAATGAATCGAAGCTTGGAGGGCATGTCTCCAGCCTTTGCTGATCTTTCTGGAGTTAAGCCACTAGCTTTCATGCTGGGGGCATACCGAGCTTAGTCTTTGTTCTTTCTCGTGCGCATAAATACATGAGAATGCATCCGAGTAGACTTTTATCTCTTTTTCGGACCTGTATGGACACATGAAAAAGGAACCCCCTGGAGTCTCCTTTAAGCTCTTTTCAGACTCTCTAAACATGAAAAGATTGTCGAGTGATCTTGCTTCCTTTCCCACTCGTTAAACGGTTTGAAAGGGTGTCTTTCGAGTGATAATTTATCTCTTTTTCGGCCTCACGAGACTAACATTACGAAAAAGGACAACATTGGAGTCATCTTTAAGTTCTTTTAGACTCTCTAAACATGAAAATATTACCGAGCACCTTGTTCTCTTCATGCTCATTAAAGTATTTGAAGAAAACGTCTGTTGAGCAATAGTTTATCTCTTTTTCGGTCTCGTCAGAATACTTTAAGAAAAAGGAACTGAGAGATTTCTCTTTTGAGTGTTTTTCCAGACTCTATAATCATGAAAAACCTTCAAGTTTTCTATCTTTGGACTCGCTAAACAAAACATCGACATGCCCATTTTGGATCGAACCCTTACTTCTTCTAGTTCATTAAACAAAGGAAGAGGAACTTACCGAAGGTGAGTTTTATCGAGCATGTGTTATCCTCCTCGAGCTCATTAAATTAAAAAGAGGTACTCATCTATCTAGATGGGGGAAAAATTCAAAGAAGCAAGCCAAGCAGTTTTGTGAGAACATTACCAAGTAACTCTTAGAGTCGCCCTTGAACACGACACTTTGTCTTTTGCACGCATTATAATCTGTTGAACCTCTGCACTAAGCCAATCCTTCGAGTTTCTTTCACTCCTTTGGGTCACCTGATGTAAGTCACAGCATCCACTGCATCATAAAGTTTTCTTCCATGTCATGTTTCTGCTCTCGTGCCTCAGTGTTCAAGGGAAGTATCCGCCTCGAGAGTCAGTCATCACAAATATCTTGTCTCAATACCCGTGTCAGTCCACGTTCATGTGATCTACCAATTACATCTCTGTGTTTTTTTCATGTCGTTGATGGGGGATACATCAAGGACCTCCTTCAACGAGTGTATTCCTATCTACTTCAACACATTATCCAGGAACTAGACTTAGAAACCAGTTAGTACTTTGGGACCTGCATGCCTCAATGGCAGGCTTCCTCATGTTCGACAGTGGGTTTACATCATTGACCTCTGATTGAATGGTTCCACGGATGTTCGACTTCAGCTCATCCATTCACATTCGTTGGAATGTACTAGATTACCTTGGGAATCATTGACATTAATGGTGATATCCCTCGTGCTTGTTAACGGTTTACATCATTGACCAGTAATCAAGTGGTTCCTGCCATGTTCGACATCAGGACATCTATTCACATGGTTAGATTTGTACTACATCGGGATCTATAAGAAGACCCTGGGTTGAGTGATGACTTTGATATGTACTTTTCCAGGTTGTGCAGGCGTTTCTCTTGAACAATGACACATATATTGTTACATAGATCCACTTTGTATTGGTCGTGGCTATGTCTTGTCATCTCATATATCCACTGTGTATTCTTTGTGGCTACGATCAGTTCAGGTCATCAGAGTATAGATCCACACTGTATCCTCGATGGCTATACCTTTTTATCAATACAATTATGGATCCGCGGTGTATTTTATGGTGGCCATATCTTGCAAGTCTTGATCACCCAAGCATAGGTATGCATGCCTTGGGTTTGAAACATGTCATAATATTTGTTGGATGTTTGTGTGCAGCTTCTGTCAGGTTCTCCGCATCTATACCCTTGCTTGAAAGTCTACAAATCATTTCAGTTATCAGTTCTCATCTTCTAACTTCATGCTTTAGGGGGCAATCTGTTACACATAAACATTAATCGCTTTGATAAGTGTCGCAAGTGTGGCATGTTGCTCACAAGTGTTGCAAGTGTCAAAGAAAATCATACTGCCATGATACTTGTGTCATACTTATAACGACATTAAGAAGACACTTAAAGTGCCTCAAACACTTGATTTGAAGGAAGAGGGATGGTTAACTGAAGTTAAGTAACTCTTGCCACCTAAAAGAAGCTTTCAATCTAAGGTTTTAGAAGAGATCTCTCCCCTATATCACCCTTAGGAGTGCTGGCGCTACCCTATAAAGTGCTAGTGAGCGTTATAACACCAAACAACCCTTTTGAGGGAGCACTATGGATTTTAAGAGCGTTGGAACCCCCCTAAAGCCTACTAGGGAGCGATATAGTGCTCTGATGGCCCTTTTGAGGGAGCGCTGCCTATTCTGGGTAGTTGTTAAGTTGTTGAGATGAATGGGGGAAGGATCCTTTCATTCTTGGAAGGCAGTTGGATTTGAATCCCTAGTCCAACCATGATCTTAGGGCATATCCTCAACTGAAGGAGGAAAATCCTCAACTTCCCCAAGGATATCTCAAATGGTTAAAGCCTCTCCAAGGCTATATAAGCAAGCTTTCTAATGGTGAAAGGGGATGGAAAAAGGAGAATCACACCAAACATATGATCTTATAAGTGGTGCTAGAATAGAGATATTTTGGAAGAAAGAGACCTATGATCTCATAGGGAGAAATTGGTGAAGAAATCATCATTCCGATCGTGGAACTTTTGAGCAAGGGGTAGACAAGGAGGACTTGATGAAACTGTTGCAATCCATCTATGGCTGTAAGCAATGTTTTGTCCTCATTAATATAATTTGCTTGGCCTGTTTCTTTCTAATTCATGTTCAATCTCACATGAATTTGTCTCTTTAGTAGATGAACCTATCTTGGACTAATCTTGATAAAGTAGGAAGTAGTCCTACTTTGTTTGTCTACAAGATCTATCGAGGAGAGAAAGATTGGAGCTCAACTCGGAGCGTGTAGGGACAAACACCAGTAAAAGGTACTTCTTTTCTCCTTCCTCCTCACACACTAGTCCACCTAGATCTAAAAGGAAGTTAGTGACCATGATAAGCACTTTCTATCTTAGAGTTAAGAGTCTATCTCTTTGAGGAGATATACCTGTTCGCAGGGAGATTTTCCTTCAACAAATACTACTGAACTATAATTGCTAAGTGCTATGTAAGGTGTTACAATCACATATCTGTGTCCCAGCTAAGTTTGTAGACACTGGAGTCCTGCAACCACCCCTATCTATACCTCGAGTGATAATTCATTTTCTTCGCAGGTGTTGCCGAAAGGGATGGTAGTTAGGGTATTTTTGGTGCGTTGTTGTAGCATTGAACCCTGGGTATGCCCCTGTGCCAACAAGACTTGTTTATATCCTTCACAATTTGACACCCTATACCTAGGAGGGAACAATCCCCCAAGTGGGCACCTGCTGCATGCACTTCCCTACATTTAGCATAGGTACGTTCCACTGCACGAACTAGTTTTACTTACTTGTGACACTCGTTTCCTCCTCTATATCATAGCATTTGTTTGTTATGAAAAAACAAAAAAAATACGGGTGGGAAGGGAGTATTATCTTATATCGACAACATTCATGTCGCCTTTGAATAGAGCACAATTTTGTTTGAGTCCATTCATCATAATTTTGGGTTTAGCATGGCCTTATGAAGCTGATCTTGTTATAGAGTTTGTTCTACTGACTGGTTACTCTTCCAGTCCCTATAAGGAACTTCATTGATGCCTCTTGCATATAATGATTTTATCATTGAGTTTATGCTGCTAGGTTCCACCATATGTCTCTTTCTCTTATTCAAAGGAAGTCTATCAACCTGTGTTGGCCACTCCTCAGAACTCTTGACTTTGCATGTCGGCCATATCCTCGGCTTGTCTCAGAATCACATGATATTTTAGTCCTATCATGCACCCTGACCCTACTTCCATCATTGGTAGGTAACCTTGAAGCCAACATTTGACATTTCATCATTGGTCACTGACTGGGTGGTTTCCCTTGTGTTCAATGACAAGATATCTATTCACACATTGGGATTCGTGTAGTGTCTTGGGTTCCATTAGACTTATTGGTGGTCTCCTCAACTTTGTCAGTATTTTTTCATCATTGGCTACTATTCAGAGGGTCTTTTTCGTGTACCACTTACTCTTGGCACACACAAAAGATGCACAGGGTTGTTGGTTCATGAACTTGTTCTTTGTCCGATTCCCACCAAATAATGAAGCTCCATATTTGTACCTTGTGTTGACTAATGAGAGATTCCTTAATGCTCTCCTTTCAGTGGGTCTATTTCCATCGACATCATCCCATTTATTATTGAAACGAGGCCTAGATTTTTATGAGTACCTTGAGGCTTGTAGTCATTAGTGGCAGGTTCTCTTTCCATCGATAGTTGGGAATACATAAATGTCTCCTGATCAATGGATTCTTTAGGTGTTCGACAGTGAATCCTCTATTCACACTTGTAATAATGTACTTGGTGCCTTTATACCTACTTTCATTATCGGTAGGTTGTCTCGTGTTTGTTAATGGTATACATCAATGACCAGTAATCAAACAATGTCTAATTGTGTTCGACCTCAACTCCTTTATTCACATGATGTAGACTTGCACCTTTGGCGGATTATGTAGAAGACTTGAAGACATCACTATGTGGCCGTAGATTTCCTGAGCTGTTGCCTCCTTTTAATTTGGACCAGTACCTATACAAATTCAATGATCATGGGAGATCATATTGTACTCCATCGTATACATATATATTCAGTTTGGTTTTGGAACTAGTTCTACTGGGCCTTGTTCGTGACTATGACATATTTTTGGCATGTAACCACATTTGTATTTTCCTATTCATGGCCACAGACACTTGTTTGGTATATTTTTTACATGGATCTGCAATGTATTTTGGCAGCCATGTATGCAAAGTCAATATAGAATGTAATGAGCGATCGATTTCATCTAGTTGGATCTCTACCATCCACTTCTGGGTTATTTATAATGTATTTCAGCCATCATAGATTCTCCACTGACCTGACACATTAGGGGGCATCTGTTATAGAAAGATTTGCCTCACCCTATGAAATCTTGCAGAGAGGGCCTATTCCATTCCCCCATGTAGACTTGCTTTCCCTGATTGATAAATACAAAGACAAAAACAAATATGTGTCCATATGTACGCACCTTGAAAGCTATATAGAAAGTGTATACGTTGGTTGCTCCAATATAGCCCATGTACATTGGGATTTGTGCTGGAAAATCAGAATTAAATGTCGGGTTTCCATGTCACGACAGGAGATCTATGATCATTGGCCTTCCATATACTAGAAACATTCTGAATTGGCCCTTCAGTTTCATTTTGAAGGCTATAAAGAAGCCAATTCTAAGCTATGGAAAAAGAGGAGAGAATTCAACTTTGAGAGCAAAGTTACTTTGGAGAAATTATTACTTCAGTATTGAGTATGCATCCCTTTTTCCTTTAAGTTTGAACACAATGCTCAAACCCCAAGCTCTTCCCTTATTGATGGAGAACCTCTTTGTCTCCCTTATATGAGCTTTCCTTTGGTAGAGGATTGAAGTGGTGGAGGCCCAGTTGGAAGGAACTCAGTTTCTTGGTTCTGAACCATGTTGACATAGAAGTTTGTAATGTTTTCACTTATGTTGATCATTTATTAATAGAAATACTCCTTTCCCGCCCAATTGATATCTTGCAAATATATGTGTTATGATCCATGGGCATGTTTGTTTTATATATTGATGGATTATGATATCTAATGTGCTAACTTGTTATATCATCACTATATGCTTGCTCTGCTTGTTTGTTGAGAACTTGTTGCAGGTATAAAGCTTTGGGTCAATGTGCTCAATGGTGGACATCATCAAATGTTTGGACGAGTTAAGCCTCTTTCTTACTTCTCTTGCAAATAAGTTTATATAGCATAGGCTGGAATTGACTCGATTTCTACAGTTATACCTGTCTGTTGTGGTTCACCCTATCCATAGAGAGATTTTCCGCATAACAAGAGGGTGTCTCAGTGGCTTGAATTGCATGGAGTTGTGCAATAATTCCAGAATGACCTTTTTTAGCAGTTTTTCCATGCGATGAGAACTAATGATCTTTGGGGAACAACTGGTGATGCATTGGAACTTATATTGTTGTCCCTCCTGGTCGAATTGCATGGTTAATTCCTTAAAATCCATGAGAATGGGACCCAAATTCCTTAGCCATTCTGCACCCAACACAATGTCACAACCACCCATGTCGATAGAAAACATATGATATTTCATGTGGTACAGACCAATTTGGATATGCACATTTTCACAATGCCCACCACATTTCATGCACCCACCATTGGCAATCATGATTTGAAAAATATTGATGACAACGATATAGCAATTAGTTTCTTGGGCAATGTGGCGATGAATAAAATTATGGGTGTTGCCACTATCAACAAGAATGGTGACCTTCCTATGCTTAATGTAACCAATTAGCTTGAGGGTCTGGGGAGAAGAGAAGTTAGTGAGAGAATTTAGGGAAATGACCGGTTCTACTTTGGGAGGGTCTAAGGGAGGTGTCATGTCAGTGGGTTCAGGTGACATGGTCATAAGGGGATCCTCAACATCGTATTCTGAAACATCCTTCAAGATGACCATAAAAATATTTTGTTTCTTATACTTTTTCCCAGGAAAATATTTTTCATCACAATTATAACAAAGTCCTTTGAGTTTGCATTCATCCATTTCTACCCTGGTCAATTTTTGTATCTTTAGTGGAGTAGGAAGAGTCGGAGTGTCTGGTTTAGTGCGAGGAATAAAGAGGAGTTTTTGGTTTTGAGAAGAGACAACTTGTTGTGCTTCATTAGATATTTTAGTAGGATCCACCCAAATATAAGGCCGAGACATAAGAACATGGGCACGAATATCATCGTTGAGGCCACTGATAAAACATTCTCAGAAAAAAGCATCAGACATGCCCTCTTTACGTAAATCCAATTGCTCAAAAGAAGATATAAATTATTCCACTATGCAAGATTGTTTCAACTTTGTCAAATAGCCTAAATGGTTGGTGTCAGTTTCAAATCATTCATAAATCTATGCCACAAAGTGTGTCCAAGCCACATACCCTTAGCAGGAAGTTTTTATCCATTGCCACCATTGCCAACGTTCTTGACCTAGATGAAGAAAACCATATCGGAGTTTGGCCAACTCATATGTAATTCCATACAAAGAGAAATAATGTTTCATTTAATTTACCCATCCAGTGGGATCTGAGCAATAAAATTTTTTCACATCCACATGTGGAAGTCATAGGTCACGCTGAAAGGGATGGGGCTGAAAATTCTGGGAATGAGAGGAATTTTCACCTTCAGTTTTCAAAGGTGGGTCAGATTAGGGAAGATCTCCAGGGATATGCATCTTGGCATAGATCATCGTAGTGAAGGATTCAAGTTGGGTAGTGAGGTCTTCTTTGAGGTCCTCTATTTTGGTGTTGATGGATGAATGCATGTTTTTATTGATGGTGCTAATATTGGCATTGAGTTGTCTTACTTCTTGTTGGGTTTTTTTATAAATTAGCGTGCAAGGAATTGAAACGAGCTTCCAAGTCGTTTCTATGAGTGTGGGCCATGATGAAGAGGGAACATGAAAAGGGGTGGATGGGACCATATAGAAAATGGGTTATAGGTGGGACCACATAGAGTTGGTATGACCCACGACTTGGGATCACTATGGCTTCTTTGATTATATATTTGATTATAATGTCGCTAATTAAATTGATGTGTATTTGTGAAGGTAATCATGTTTATAGGAAGCTACGGAGGTAGACGACGGGGTTCTAGGGGAGGAGGCGTCATGCCCCTAGTAGCATCCACACCTGAGGGGTCTAACCCCCAGGGAGATGAACAGGTTGTCAGGAAGGAAAATATAGCTATGGGCAATGTGGTTGGGCTAATGAGGTCCTTCTAGAGGATGCATGAGGCAATGATAATCCATTTGTATAGAGATGAGGCCAGGGAACAGGTACCTTTTGAGGGTCCACCGTGCGCCCTGGTCAGTACTGGTAGCATTCATCATGAACTCGAGAAGGTCAAATTTCCTGATTTCTTTGTTTCCCTGGACGACATAGCCGCCGAGGCATAGTTGGAGAATATGGTAATGTGATTTGAACTTCACGACTATACCTCCAACGTGAAGGTCCACATGGCGGTATTTCTACTAAAGGGGAGAGTTTTTCTATGGTGGATGACGCTCCTGCCGCAACTAAACATGCAAGTCAAATACGTGTCATAGGAACTATTCGAGGAATGGTTTCAGGAGAGGTATTTATATAAGGAATTCATTGAGCATCAACTCAATGCGTTCAATGCCTTGTGATAGGGTGGACGTACAGTGCTCGAGTACGAGGCCCATCTCATGGAACTTCTTTGGTATTCTCCCCACATGAATACCAAGAAACTTAAGGTCAACAAGCTCGTGTTTGGCCTTAATGTCAGCATTCGTGCAAAGGTTAGGATTATGATGCCTCAAACCTTGCATGATGTTGTTCAGAAGGCCCTCATAGTAGAGGACGAACTTATCAGCAGGGGTCAGAGAAAGACTCCAGCAAGACCCGTGGGATAGGCGTCATCTGGTGTGCGACAACATCATACACCAGCTAGGCATGCCCCTAGGTATTGATGCAATCTGAGAGCATCCAACTTCACTACACCTTAGCGACCAATGCCTCAGTGGCGGACTCCTTACCAAGGACCAAAGCACCAACAATAGCATCAAACGCAACAACAACAGTTTAGGCATGTTCAACAGAACAGACCAAGGCTCCAAGATGATGGGCCAACAACTTCTACTTCAGGTACCAAGAATACCTGACCAAATAAAGGGCGTTGGACATGTGGAGATCCACATTACCTACATGACTTCCAAGTGGAGAGGACTAGATCATCTGGATCAGTCGAACCCACTACCATGGGAGATTTAGGCAAGGCCCATCGAATTCATGCAACGATGAATAACTGCAAGGAAGAGCATTAGTCTACTGTGCTCGAGACGTCAAGCACCATCGTTGACCAGACGCTTAGTATTTTGATTGATCCAAGTTCTATAGAGAGTTTTATTTTTGGTGCAATGCTAAAAAGAATTAAGATAAAGGCAATTGAACAGGATGGGTTTAGCTTTGTAGAAATGGCTTTGGGAGCCAAACAAAATATTGGAGGTAAGGTTACGGGATGTAGCCTTAACCTGGGATATTTTGTCACAAGGGCCAACCTGTACGTTAGGATCTTAGGATATTATGACGTCGTGATCAATATAGACTGGTTGGAATCGCATGATGCGATACTCAACTGTAAGACAAACAGTTGAGCTTAGTCGATGATGAGGGACAGAGACACGTGATTGTAGGTCGGAACCAGGGAGTCTCCCTGAGGTTCATGTATTCCTTGCAACTACGGAAGAGCATGCACAAGGGATGTAATATTTATGTGATCCTTGCGTTAAATGAGAAGAAAGTAGTGGAATTCGTAGAAAACCTTCTGGTGGTGTGTAAGTTTCGAGACATCTTCCCTGAGGAGTTACCTGGGATGTTGCCAGAGTGGGAATTGCAATTTACCATCGACCTAAAACTGGGAATTGAACTGATAGCAAGAACGCATTATCAGATGTCGACCCTGGAGTTACAGGAGATGAAAATGCAACTGAAGGAGTTGTTGTACCTAGAACTTATACGTCCAAGTGTGTCACCATGGGGTGCACCTATTATCTTTGTATGGAAGAAGGCTGGGTCGTGGAGACTCTGCATTGACTATCGTCAATTGAATAACGAAACGATCAAGAATCAATATCTATTTCCAAGGATTGATGATCTGTTTGATCAGATGAAAGGTGCGACGGTGTTTTCAGAGATCATCTTGAAGTTAGGGTATCACTAGTTACAGATCAAGTAGGAATACATCCCTACGAACGCCTTTAAGATGAGGTTTGGACATTACGAGTTTATTGTTTTACTGTTTGGATTGACAAACGCCCTAGGGGTATTTATGAGTTTGATGAACGGGGTGTTCCACGAATACTTGGACATGTTCATCCAAGTATTCATTGACGATATTTTTATTTACCCTAAGACGATGGAGGAGCATGACAAGCACTTGTGCTTGGTACTACAGTGTCTACGAGAGAACAAATTGTATGGGAAATTGTCTAAATGCTCATTTTATCAATTGAAGATTCACTACTTAGGGCATGTCATCTCTAGCGAAGGTATCATTGTGGATCCAGCAAAGGTCGAGGCTATTATGGAATGGGTTTCCCTGACGAATGACCCCGAAGTGCGTAGCTTCATGGGTTTAGCGAGATACTATCGACGATTCGTCGAGGGATTTTTGAAGATAGCAAATATGATTACGAAATTGCAGAAGAAGAACAAGAAGTTTGTTGGGACTGAGAAATGTGTGGAGGCTGAAGGAGATGTTGATGAAAAAACTGATACTAAAGGTCCCTGACATGGATGAGGATTTCTTGGTATGCACTGATGCATCCAAGGAAGGCTTAGGTGGAGTCTTCATGCAAGACGATCAAGTGATCTCTTACATCTTGAGAAAGTTGAGAAGGCATGACGAGAACTATGTGATGCACGATTTGGAGTTGTTAGCCATTGTTTATTCCTTGAGAGTTTGGAGACACTACCTTATTGGACGAAAATTCGAACTAAAAATGGACCACTGTGTTCTACAACATATCTTTACTCAAAGCGACTTAAACGCGCAACAACGACGATGGTCATAATTAATTAATGAGTATGATTTCGAGATTACTTACATAAAAGGAACAATGAAAAAAGTGGTTGATGTGTTGAGTCAGAGACCACACATATTTTTGGTGATGCCTCTTCAGATGAATCTACGTGACAATATTCTAACTTTACAACACTACGATGACTGGTACAAAGAGTTCAAGGATTTTATCAGACAAAACACAATGATGGTACCAAAATTTGAGGGATTTACTATGGACAACGATGGATTATTGATATTTAAGGGTCAAATTTACATACCTCCCAATGACAAGTTGAGGATTTTTATCCTAAACAAGGCTCATATAGAAGTGTACATGACTCACCCAGGAGTCACAAAGATGAGGGCAGACCTTAAACCCTTATTCTTTTAGAAAGGAATGAAGCAGGACATAGTCAACTACGTGGAAAGATGTCTAGAATGTCAGTTGGTGAAGGCAGAGTGTAGACATCCTGCAGGATTACTACAACCACACGCTATTCCAAAATTGAAATGGGAGGTCATTTCAATGGATTTCATTTTTGTATTGTCACTAATGGAAATGAGACACGACTTGATTTTTGTAGTAGTCGACACTCTGACGAAGAGTTCACATTTTATCCCTGTGTGTATGACGTACCAAGAACCTGACATATTTAGAGTTTTCATCAGTGCGATTGTGAGGCTGCATGGCATGCCTAAGAGTATTATATCTGATAGAGGATCGGTGTTTATAGGATGATTTTCGACTATTTTCTAAGAGGCCTTGGGAACCCAACTTAAATTTAGTACTCAATATCACTCGGAGACAAACGGGAAGACTAAAAGAACAAACCAAGTCTTGGAGGATATGTTGCATATGTACGCGATGGACCAATAGAAGCATTAGGAACAATTTTATCCACTAGTAGAGTTTGCATAAAACAACAGTTATCAAAGAACCATTAAGATGGTGCCTTTCAATTTTCTTTACGGGCGACCATGTTAGATGCCTTTGAGTTGGGATCGGCTTGAGGATAGGGTCCTGGTGGGACCTGAAGCAATCCAAGAAATAGAATGCCAAATGAAAACCATAAGGCAAAGGATAAAGGAAGTCAAGGATCGACAGAAGAGTTATGTCAATGCACATCGTGTCGATCGTAGTTATGAAGTTGGCGATCGAGTCTTCTTGCGGGTAAAACCGCATAGGAGTTCGATCAAGTTTGGAAAGGGTGCTAAAATCTCTCCTAGTTTCGTGGAAACCTTCAAGATTATGGAAAAGAAGGGGCCCCGGGCCTATCGACTAGCCTTTCCTCATTCTTTGAGGTGTATGCACAATGTTTTTCGCCTATCTGTTTTGAGACATTATGTTACTGATCCTACACATGTTATTGGCATATGTCTGTTGCAGGTATCAGACGAGGGTGCTCTCATGGTGGAGCCAATCTGTATCCTGGACCATCGCATTCGACAACTACGACATCGAGCAATAGATCAGGTCAAGGTCCATTGGGACAATTATAGTCCACACTCGGCGACCTGGGAGGATGTATATGATATGCATCAACAGTTTCCATTTTTGTTTGATAGCTAGACATATGATATTGTGATACACTTTATTTTATCACATACATACTATGAAAATTTGGGAAGAAGTTTAAGACAAGAGGGGGTGTATGTAACATCCTGCTCTTGCGTGCACTGAGCGGACTTGTTCTTTGAGGACACTTGCATGCAACTTATCTGGGTCATTATACTATTTGTTGTTTTGATTATGATTATGAGACACTGTGGATTTGATGATATGTTATTTTTGTTGTGTTTACATCGATAGGTGTTATTGACTGGGTTCTCCTGAGTGTGCATGAATCTGGACATTGAGGGTGTCGAGGCATTGAGGAAACTTTTGGGACTCCGGATCGAGTCAGGGAGTGGACTATTAGGGTTTGAAAGTTGTTGATGTCTCATATGTACATATGATTATATATTATGATGTTGATTATTATTCAAGACATGATTCGTTTATGGATGGAGGTTGACGATATCTTTCTGACCAGACTCAAATTTGGAGTAAAGGGGTCATGCATGACAACAAGAGACATGAAGGGAGAGGTGCGGCAAAAACCCTGCCACAACCTACTAGCACTCTTGTCGTGGCTCTAACTATAGGTTAATGATTACCTAGTTCAAGAGACCCGTGATGTCATGAGGGAAAACTGTGACAGTCACTCACGATGATTCTAAGGGGCGTGAAATAAGGTACGGTCCTTATTCCTTAGAGGCCCTTATTCTCCCACAAAATCACCCGACGAAGTAATGAATCTAGGGGTTTGACGTCTACAAAATTCAATCAAGAGGCGAGTGGCACCCTTGGAGCACATAGTGCGTCTTGAAGGGCATGTCGTGCAAATAAAACGGAAAGAGGCGAGTGGACCCTTGGAGCACGTAGTGCATGCTGAAGGACACGTCGCGATTTTAGCTAGTAAGTAAATAAACCCAGTTCCTAGAAAACTATGCCTGCTTAGGACCTGGTCGGCCTTAAAATGAATGATGTGATGAGTAAGTTTAATAACAAATTTTCCCTTAAGAACTGTCGCCAATCCTAGTGAATTTAAAACCTAGGTCTAAGTAGAACCTCTGAACAAAATAAATAAATAGACATATAAAAATAAGGGGGTAAAGAAATTCAAACTTTAATTATTAAAGAAATTTTTTTATTATTATAATAGAGGATTAAATTTATTAAAAGGGTAAATGGTTTTTTTTTACACTTGCTAAATCTGATTTTTAGTTAAAAAGGAAAAGGGGGAAACTTAAAGAAAAAGGGAGGCTTAAAGAAAAGGGGAAACTTAAGGAAAAAGGAGAATGTCTGACTTAGCAAGGAATCTAGCCCTTGGAACTTTATATTTATGAGCTCAACTAGGAATTAAGTAAGGCGTAAGTGATTTAATATTTGTAAGGGAATAATGGGACACTGAGGAGAATTTTTAGGAACGCTTTTAGGTGGGTGGGAGGAAAAAGGAAAATTTAATTAATTAATAATTTGATTTTCTGGTGCAACTAGGGGATCGGGCAACATGTGTATGGGGGAGGTTTTTCCTAATTAATTAAATGAAAAGTATTATAATGAGGGTTTGAGAAACTAATGACTGAGAAACTCTATAAAAAGGATGGTAGAGGAGGAGTATGGAACACATCTAGCTTGCGTAACATTACGCTGTCAAATTTCTATCTTGACTGAATTTTCTCTTTTGGGAGTTGGGATACCCAGCTCGGGTGATGGGTGGTAGCTTGACCTTGCGAGGTGATATGGGAAGCTATCATTCTCTGGTATTGTGTGTGTGGCCCCTTTTTGTCTTGGGGGGATCAGGGGGAAGAAGAGTACCTCTAGCATTGGTTGGGAGGTGCCTATGAGGTCTCATCGGTCCGCGAGAAAGATATGGATGGAACGAGATTGTGGGAGGACACCTTCTAAATTCAACTCATCGGTTACGGTAATTCTAGTAAAGATGTTAATTATATAATATTTAAATTTGTACTAGTATGGTTATGGCCATCAGTCGAAGGTTTCTTTCTATGATATTTTTGCAATGTAATGTTACTGTATTTGTAATTGATTGTTTATCTTATATCTAGGTTTATAACTATAATCTAATTGAAGAAGAAAATTTTATTTATGTATATACATGCAATGAACAATTGGTTGGGTTGATGGATTTAAATTTCATTTCAATTTGTCATCAGAAAGTTAGTTGCACTTAACTTGAAATTTAATCTAAGAAGCATCCTTGGCAAATTGTGACTGTGCTCTGTTGATAGAGTGGTCAAAATATTGGTTTTGGTTTTATTCTAGAGTGTATTCTCTCGGTGAAATGGTGTTTCCACTCGTTGATTCCCTTTTGTTTACCTTTTTCCTTGCATAGCAATCTGTAAGGGTTGTCCCTTCCAAAGTCTCTTTGTTATCTTTATCAATGGATATTGGCATCAATAATTATAGATTTCTTTAAAACGGTGAAGTGTCTTCAACAATGTTTCATAAAGGTGATTAGCACGCACAACGCCTTATGGTTTTAAACTCATGTACAATCACTCTATTCTTAAGTTGCATGCCTTATGATATTCTTCCCCAATTTTGATCATCACACCACCCAAAGTTTTCATAATTAAATTTTTTTTTATTCATAATTTGTTTAGTTAGTTGAGTTTGCTTCAATTCAGTTATTGAATAATCAACTTGTGTCTAGGGTGTGATTCTTGGCTTGAGATGACATAATTATACTTAAATAAAATATTTGGTCTTATGATCACATAACAAATCAATTCATTGTATAAGTTACAGTAGAATGAGTTCAGGTGTCGAGATTGTGGCCTTTAAATCAAAAATTTAGTTATGGTGTGCACAATTGTTAAGTAATTTCAGTAGCTGGATCCCGAGCAGATTGAAATATTGATGATATTTTAAGGCAATTGGAGGTACCGAATGGTTTCCCCTGAGCTTGCTGTTGTTCCCAAATTTCTTTCCTTTCCCAAAACTACAGTTATTCCTCCTCCATGAGTTGTTTGCTTATTTTTCTATGAAACCTTTCCTACAATCGTGACCAGCCTAGAGCGGATTGTGCAATTGATTACCCTTACAGATAATCCTCTCAATGGCCTCTTCCATATCCTAACGCGATGAAACGTGAATCCTTAGGAGGACAGTTAGCCTGGATCTTCCCTGGCAGAAATTAAGACCACAAACCTCCTTGCAGAGCATTGGGACTTTCAATCAAGCCTGGTCATTCTCAGATTGACTGCCCTCAATGGGTCAGCCCTCACCTGTGCATGTGGTCACCCACGATTCCTCCACCTCCCTCCATGTGGAGAGATTTCTCTGTAAAAACAAATCCTTGCCAAAGAACACAAAGTTTTTCTTAAAACGACAAGGCTTTATGATATTTCAAAAACAAATGTTGTCAAAGTTAGTAATGATGTATAACCAAGATGATAATTAATTAGTGTCATCCTGATATTAGTTGATTATATTAATGGGTAAATCCTATTTGTAGTTTTAAATTAAAAAGTATAGGATAGGGAGTAAAAACAAATTCGCTAATGTCATTGTAGAGAATTAGTCTTACTTAATTGAATGTTAGGATATAACAACTAAATAAAGGTTGTTGATTCAATTGGTTGTGATCCTTAAGATATTCATATAATGATGGGGCGATCTTATTAATTTATCTAAATTATGGTGAAGAATTTTTTAATGTTTTCTCGCAAAATCGTCACTAAATCTTGCACTTTAGAATGACATAGAGTAAGGGTGTCAGATGCTTGGCTCCCCCCCTTGCCTTTTTCCTTTTACTCCTTTCATTTTAAGAGTTGCTTCCATGGGAGGGTTGTAGAACCCAAGAAGTACAAGATTATATATGAGTTTACTGGAATTTTAAACCCTTGATTAGAAAGTATAATGTTGCTTGAGGATGGTTAGGTGTTTTTACTTTTAAGTGGTAATTGGTTACTTATGTTGTGAATTAGTACATATGATGATACTTGCTAATGAATTACATCCATGTTTTCGTTATTTTTTAGAGCACTTTCATCTACCAATGTCACATATTGTATGACTATGCAAGTTAGATTTCATGCATGTTGGATTTTATGTTTGGTTAAGGGATTGGAGTTATTCTATTTGCGCTTGGGTCCCTAGCGGACTTTTCATAATCTAGCGACATGATACCTCGTGATTGGATCATTGCACACATTAATTTATGAGCACATAGGAACCATGGATTCAAGTCATGCGACTCTCGTTGTTGATTATGTTGTTTTGTAAGTAAAGTTGTAGGTGTGTTGTAACAACATTGTGTTTGTCTCTCGCTCACTGGGAGGGCTCTAGATATTGATCGTCGAAGTGGTTGTGGTTGGTTGATTGATGTTGTATTTTATCTTAGTAGGTGTGATCTTTCACATGTCGGGTGGGATGTAGACACCTCCTTGTTCCTCAGAACAGTCGCCATCCTTTAGACCTTTAATGGTCAAAATCGATGGGAACCTAGGCTTGAGCATTCTTATGTGTCCTGGAGGTCCTAACCATTTCAGGGTAGGACGTGCAAATAGTCATTTTATTTTTCATATGATTGAATGTCGCATGTTGCTTCCCATTGCTTGATCTGCTAGTATGCTAGGTTGTTATGTTCCTTGTTGCATGATTTTCATGCATTGTGTTCGTCATCGTGTGACAATGTTTGGATATATGGTCATTATTACTTTAATTATATATAATTAAAAAATGTATGGGTTTTTGCGTCACATGTTGTCGTAACGCATGGAGTCGTTACATATGCATATTGGCGTAGATCATGGTAGTGAAGGATTCAATATGGGTAGTGAGGTCTTGTTTGAGGTCCTCTATTGTGGCGTTGATGGATGAATACATGTTTTTATTGATGGTGCTAATATTGGAACCGATTTGTTTCACTTGTTTTTTTTTTTTTTTTAAATTAGTGTGCAAGGAATTGAAGCAAGCTTCCAAGTCCTAGCTATGGGTGTGGGCCATAATGAAGAGGGAACACGAAAAGGGGTGGGGGGAACCACACCGAAAATGGGTTATGGGTGAATTGTATCACAACGATCAGGGTGATGAGTGGAATCCAATGGGGTAAATCTCAAATAAGGGTTTTGGAAGAGGGTCGGATCCACAACAAAAAACATTTGTTGAAAAATGATAGGTATGACTACGATAAGGGCGAAGAGAGGAATTGAACGAGATAGGTCTCAAATAATGGTGCCAACAGGATCCTGACTATTTTTTTTTTACTCTTGCAAAGTTATACTCTGATATAAATAATACTATAGTGACGAAATGCCCAAATGATTAACATGGATAAATGTGTAGTAATTATGCAACCCGAATGTAGGAGACATAGTGGCACAACAATAGATCTTGTATGTTTTGTTTTTTATTTTTTGTTTCCATCACAAGGGTTAGTGTATTCAAGGGTTATACAAAAAAGGGTTTTCCCTATGCTATATCTCTCTGATATACATGTGGGGTCCTATAGTAGTACTTGACCCAATATCTCAGGGCACCAACTATAGAGGCTATATTGTGCCCTTATCCGTACTACCCGACTACCCAGGTACTAGAGAGATTATTCTCGAGTGTTGTTCTCGGTGGCACTATATAACTAAGGTGACCGATCTTTTTATTTATTGAGGGCTTCAGGAGATCTAGGTTGATATGTATACAGTTGTTTTCTGATGCTCTACCACTCGAAGGGGTACCAACAGGGGTTACAAGGGTGGCCAAAAAATTTGATCTTAAGTACCACTTGTATTTCCTGCATGTATGAATCCCTGACCGTAGGTTTATGCACGTAACGACAAATCTTTGTAGATTTAAGAAACCAGAATATGTCTCTACCATGAAAAATTTTAACCCACAATTTTCTATCGATGAACCTGGCTCTCATACCACTTGTAATATTCTAGATATAAAATAGTATGCAGAACAAAAATAATTAGCTAGAAATGGTAGATAAACAATGATGTAACCAGAACAACACCAGAATAATACCAGAATAATGCCAAAATAACACCAGGGAGAGCACTTTGATTACTGAGAGAAATGTTCACTTGCCTCTTTGAGGGGGAAGCCTCTAGCACAACAGAGCTCTATTACAATAATATCCAAGAAAAAATTTCTCATACCCTCTACTCCTATTTATAATAAATATGTATATCCAAAATAAAAATCTAAAGGAAGATCCTTCTAGAAGTGGAATCTTCTATTAGGTCTTCTTACATTTGACTTATTCCTCCTTATTGTTAGGCCTTATTAATATTGAAAATTATTATTCTACCTATGTGAGGGGTTAAGTTACTAATAGATAGAGTGGGAAGAGTGAACCCCCTAACATCTCAAAGAGGGGTTTTTATATTTACTTGGAAATCAAGAACCACGTGGCCTAAGAATTTCATGTACTAACCACTTTTCTCAATTAAAAAAAAATATGGGTAAATAAAATAAAATAAAAATACTTATCCCCTTTATTCCCCTCTCTCGTAGAATCATAGCCCCCGATACCTCTGTCCTTTTCCATCTTGTATCCAAACATGTATTTTATTATTAACAATGATCAATGTATTACATTTCCTAGGAACCCTGGCCCCAATTTAATTTTTGGGGTTCTTCGGCCTTTCATCACATAAACAAAATACATTACTAATACAAGGAATCAAAACTAGGGTACTCCACATGCACATTTAATTCACCCTCCTAACCTCATGCACTTGTAATTCATGCTCCTCGTAATGATTCCAAGGTAGGTATGAATTCCTAGTGAAGATTCTAAGGTAGGCATGCAATACCTCATGCACATGTAATGCACACTCCTAGTGATGATCCCAAGGGAGGCATGTACTGATGGTGATGATTCCAAGGTAGGAACGCAAGAATGGAATCAACTTAGTGTAACTAAAGTACAATTGAAGCATGACTCAAGAAGAGGCACACCCTTATCTAGGTGAAGAATAGTCTTATCCAAGGGAGAATACATTGTACCAAGTGAGACCAAGTGCACCCTCATACAAGGACTATACAATATAAGAAAAATGATGTACTAGGTAAATGTGTGTGTACTCTAACACCCCCCATGAAGCATAAATAGGACGTATAAAATGAATTGGTCACGTCGATAAGCCATGACAAGTTCCCGTGTACAATTAATTTATGAAAAGAAGGCAGTTGATAGATTAGGAAAGAGGGAAAATCTAGTGGAAACAAAAACCTGTTTCAAAAGACAATGTTGACTATGACATCTACTCTATAGTTGTGTCCTTCACTCTGAAGAGATCCCTCAAAGTTGCAAACTTGTACTCAGTTACGAATTTGATGAAAATGTAGATGTTTGTAAGTATTTCGTGATATGAATGCACCAGTGAGAAGACTTTAGCTAGAATATGAGTGTTCTAGTTTCTTACAAGTCCATTCGATGTCATCCTTGTCCTATATATTCAGTTGCTTTGATTAGAAGGAAGAGGAACCAAATCCCATGAGTAGTTCTGATCTGAACCCGAGAGCGATAAGTTTGCAATAATTGGTTGTTTTTGTCACTCCTTCGAAAGGGTCAATAATAGATCGTTTTACTTGAGTGATTGCAATTAAAGGTAAAGTTGAAGTCTTATGTGCTTGAATTTGAAGTGAATGAAAACCTATTTAGTTTTCCTTATGTTCTATATTTCATACTTGCATTTAATATCCTATGTGCGAAAATTCATAGAAAAGCAACATAAGAACACAATAAACATAATGGATATGACACTTCCCTTGATAACAGAGTTCACCCGATGTGGGATACCTCTCGGGGTCATGCTCCAAAGCCTGATCGCTTTATTATTCTCCATGTAATGATGTCTCTCCTTTACAAGTTGTAAGGCCAAAGCCCTCTTCGGTGATATCAACAAGATATCAGAATGTGATCATGAATGTATCATCTTCACAAGTTCTACTCATGAGGCATCCATGATGCTGACATGGACATCATTCCCACATACTCAATACATAAAAATATGAAGAATAAAATATGACCCCCATCAACATGGAGCCATAAAAATCCTTAGATTTGTTGCTCAGATCCAAGAATAAATATAAATCCCATACAAAATATCATGAAACCAGGAGAATCAGAACTAATTTATTAGCCACTTGTCATGAAAGTGCCACAAATTTTATGTCACACATAATTTCTTGATTTGATGTGAAAGAAACAAATAGATAGAAGGAATAAGTTGATCTTGTTGCCTTATTGCAACCTCTATCTTCTCCTTCAGACCTATAACACGCATGTTATGCTGAAACATTTAATGACAAAACAACATAATGAAAAAGCATGCTTAGATTGACTTCTCCATAGCTTAGCTTGTTGGTTTGAAGATCTACTACAAAAATAGACCTTGTCATTGAATTTGTGGCGTTGAATTACCCAAAAATGACTGTCAAAACATCTCCATCCGAGTCGGACACTTTCAGGCCTAAGAGACACCTCTTCCTCAGTTACTGTGTCACTGCTTCTACAATAAATGACTCATTATGGAATTAAACTGCTGATGTTTTTCTCAGATCAGAAAATCAACACCACCACTGCATTCATGGCATCATTTTACCTAAAAATGACTATCTCCATGCCTCGATCTGAGTCTGGCACTTTCGGACCCAAGAGGCAACCTTGTCTCAGTTTCCATGCCAAAATCCGTACAGCGCATACGGTCCATACGTATCCATACTAGGCCATATAGGTCATATGGGCACACTCTACTCTCATGTTCAGAGTCTTCTTCATGTCCCAAACTTGGTCCGAAACCCCTTTTTATATAAATTATAGGTAGTTATGCAATAACTGAGTTTGTTGGTAAAGTGGTTAGCTGAGCTAAGTTTAGAACTTAGTTGGCAGAGGTCCCAGGGTCGAATCCCATGGGCCTCCCCATTTTGGTGAACTGTTAAACCATTTTGGCGTGCCCCTGCCTACTATAGAAGAGATTCTGGTAGACGTTTTGGTGGAGATTAAATATAGTGAATCTGCTATATATAGAAGAACTGTCGCCATATATGGCAGAGTTCTGTTAATACATATTTATTTTAATTTTTCATTCACAGGCCCTCCTTGGGCAATTCGGGGGTGCCATGTGGCGCGTCCCCATTAGGCCACATGGAAGCCTCTGATTCATCCACTTGGCTACTGACGTCACCTCCCTACTAGACCTCCACATCATCCTAGACACATGGCACCTTTTGGGTGGTGCCACGTGACACTTGTTCATTGGTCCACATGGCGCCCTAAAAGGCCAAATTCGAGTGACACGTGGCAGCCTTTGATTCTTTCACATTGCATGATGACATCATGTTGATGTCATCATGACATGTGTCACTCTCTGTGATTGCCATGTAGACTATACAGATGTTGACATCATCTGTACGGATGCTGACATCATCTGTATGGATGATGACTCATCCCTGTTGACTGGGCTGGGTTCGCCAGAACTTTGACCTCTTATAACTTTTGATCCATAACTCTGTTTGAAAATCCATTTGAGTCGTTGGAAATATTGCAACACACTCTTCGCGATCATGACGTTTTAGCTGATTTTTGGGAGATTTGATTTTTTTTCCTTTTGTTGTCTACTGAAGCCATTCTCAACGTCCTAGGTCGATTCAATGCATTCTAAAATAGTTCTGAAACTTTTGTAATGTTCCCTAGATCCATCCAGATCAGTTTCTCAATAAGGAAATTAGGCTATAATGTTATTCCCATGTCCCTTTGGTCTAAGGAAAAGGAAAACTTTAAAATACCCTTCAAAATAATTGAATGTTGTGAGGATCAATAACGGTGGGTAATCCATTCTTTATATTTTTTTCCTACCTTTATATTTTTTTTGCAATTAGATTTTTTAGTGAGTAAGTGTGTCCCTTCCACCTTATTTACCTATTTCTCCTTGAGTGGAGACCTAAAAATAATGTTGTTTGAAACATAAAAATAATTCTCAATGCATGGAGTCTTCTTTAATAATAATAATAATAATAATCTATTTTTAAGGTCATGACAAAGCCACAACAAATTGGTGTATGAGACCCCCTTGTTTGTGGGACAAGGGACCCCTCCTCCGCCCAATGATTTGACTGGTAAATTCTACGGAGGTATACATACCCTACCCCCTCTGGATTTGAACTTGTGACCTCTTAAGAGGAAACACATGTTCTTAACCATTAGGCCCACTCAAGCTATATGGGGAGGTCGTATATCTAGATCAAGAATCACTCGAGAAATAAGAAGATTGACCCCTTAAGATTGACCCTTTCTTTAACTTTATGTTGTCTGCATTTTGAGGAGGTCGGATATCTATATCCCGTGAGAAACAAAAGATTGCCCTCACTTGGGTTGTGGCTCACCAAACACAAAGTTGGGTGGTCAGTTTCTTTGTTATATTTACTATATAAGGTGTTAACCTTTCATAGTAAGTTTTATAGTTTCATTTCAATGTGGTAATTATTTTGATTGTTTAGATCAATCCTGTAAATTCATTTTATTTATTTTAGGTTTTAAATATTTTTAAATAGAATTAGGTTTCAAATATTTTTATTTGAGTTTTACATTTTCTTTATTTTAGGTTTTAAATCTTTTTAAATAGAATTAGGATTTAAATCTTTTTATCTCTTGTAATCCTATCTTGTAATCCTAATAGGATTAGGATTTAATTTTTTTAAATAGAATTAGGATTTAAATATTTCTATCTCTTTGAACATAATTAAGTTTTAAGTCTTTTTAAATAAAATTAGGTTTTAAATTTCTCTATGTCTTATATTATAAGAAATTGATTAACTAGGTTGTTTAGCATGTGTCATGAGTAATCCACGGGGTCAATGTTACATGTGAGGAGATCAAAGAATTGTTGATATATTCTTGAGAATATTGTTGATATTATGGTAGTTGTGGGAGGTATTAACCTCTACATGTAACCTTTTACGAGACTAGAATATTATGGGAAGCAAGAGAAACCCTAAAACATTGGATGATAACCCTGGAAGAAAAGTCAATTCAAGAGAATAATTAATATTGAGTTATTATTATCCAAGAAGAGAAGTTGGCCCAATTATGTCACTTGGAAGACTATAAATAAGAGGGCTCTAGAGCTCATTTTTCACTCACTCTCACGACTACATAAGGACTAGTGGTGCACAAGTTCGGAGAGGGAGTGCAACTACAACTATTACAACTGACATCTTGATTATGGTTTGGACTTTCTTTTGGTTATGGTTTGGAATTTCTGCTTGGTTTCTGGTTATTCTTGCTTGGTGTGCTACCCTTGGAGAAAGGTTTGCTAGCCTTGGTTGGTTATTGGTCTTCTAATAGAATTATTCTGTCTTTCAAGGTTAAGGTGCTCGAGGGTGGCCTTTGTGCCTATGGTTGGATGACAATATTAATATATTGTCTATGGAAAAATGAGCACATCCCTTTATTTATAACAGGTTATGGGACCACACTATCTATAGACATTCTAATCATTAGAAGACAAATTCAAAAGTTATTTGTTAATCTCTTGATGGCACCAGTTATAGCTCCAACTAATTTTTATGATTATGCAGTTGCAACAAACCCTAACCCTTGTGTTCAGGGACTTCTAGTGAAGCATTTGACCTAATTCCTTGACATCCTAGTGCGTCCTATCCTAGCACACCTCTTGGTACTCTCATCTAGAAAAAAAGTCAGGTTTGAATCTTTGGTCAAAGTCAAAGTCAAAGTTTGACTTGTCAAATTCAAAGGTTGACTAGTCAAAGTCAAAGTCAAAGGTTGACTTATGGTCAAATTAATTTTGTGGTCAAAGTTGAAATTTTAGAGTTTCTATCTTTTTCGAATCATTGAATATGTTGATTGAGTTTATAATCTCTTCTTGTCAAGATGGTATCTAGTTTCAGATTGGAAGACAAGTTGGATGATGCTACAATGTTTCAAAAGTATGCACTTGTATATGCTATCTAAGTTCTATCATGTAGAAAAGCATGAGTGTGTTTGCAGGGAAAGTAATAGGGATATTTTCCAAGCTATGATGTTGGATTCAGTTCATTCAAAAGAACAAGTGCACCCTCCATAGTAATTAAGGTTTCAGGTTCTAGGTTTGATTAAATTGTTAAGCTTCAAATTTGTGTATATCAAAGGTGATAGTTACTACATCAAAAATTGTGAAATCAATCTTTAAAAGATCTTATTATTGATGGGTGTAATGAATACTCGACTACATATCAATACTATTGATATATATTCTTATTGTACTTATTTTCAAATATGAACTAACACCTACTCTAAGAGATATTTCTTGTTCTTGTTCTCAGACTAGATCATCGTACTAATTCTACCAAGAAACTATCCTTCATATGAAAGATATTGTATCGAAAACATTGTTGTTCTTGTTGTTGTAGGAAGGTTGTTTCATGAAGTATATCATGAATATGTCTTTCCAAGAAGGTACCCTTGTGAAATATGTTTGTGAAAGTTGTCATAGAAGAAGTGTATAAGGATCACACAATGCTTGCAACAACTGCTAGATGGCAACAATCAAAACAGATAGAAACAAACTTTAATATAATTAGAGAAGTCAGACTCGAAGGATGTTAGAAATCAAAAGGAAACCAGAACGGGCTTATAAAACTTTGTAGAAAGAAAAGAGAGATGCAGTGGATGAAATCATGGACTCTCTAAAATGGAAGGTGTTGATCACATAATTCCAAAAGAAGAGCATGCATATTGCTCATTTAGGCATGAAGCTGGGATTAGGAGGGATATAATCCCCAATGATATGATCCATTGAAGAATCCGTGAATTCCATGAAGTATTTTTCCATGTTATTCGTTGGAAGTAGTAGCCATGATAAGCAACACGTGTTCAGTTTGACTCTAGAAGAAGTCTTCTTCGAAAAGAAGGCTTGAATATCTATGTTTTTCCATCTACATTTATGTTCCTATGGTGGAACGTTGGAACCTTCGGGAAATAAGGGCATGCAATATGAATAATATTCCATGGACTCCAACATTGAAGATAAACATGAGGAAGAACATGAATATTCCAAGAAAGAAAGAAAAGTCAGAAAAACCAATTGAACCAGTTTGAACCCACTAGAATAAGTGAAGCAAAAGGAATGGAAGGAAGTTGTGATGAAGAATAATGTATGTGAGAAATTAAGAATTGATAGATACAAGGTGAGACTCATGTCTAGAGGGTTCTCCCAGTAGGAGGGAGAAGACTACGATGAAAACTTGTTCTAGTAACCATATATACCTCTATCTGAGCCATTATATCTTCTGCAGTATCCATGGGTTGGAGTTTACATCAGATAAATGTAAAGATTGTTCTTCTCAATAGAGTAATTAAAGAAGAATCGTATGTAGAGCAACCTCAAGGTTTTGAGGTATACTATAAAGAGACCCTTGTATGAAGATAGAAGAAGACCTTGTATGGATTCAATAAAACTTGGTGTAGAGCCTCTCATGTACAACATAAGCGCAGTGAAAAATTCTTATGATAGAGGACGTATGTTGAAATGGTTCCTTAGAAGTCTGGGATTATGGATTTCAAATTCATGGAAAAATCCCATGATGACATATCTAAATAATTTGAGAGACTTCGATCTAGTAGACATGTCTCGGTATCAACAAATGATTGGCTCGTCAATGTATTTGGAGAATACTCAATCATATATTTTCCTTGTGGTATGTTTGAGTTATGATGTACAATTCCATGGATTTATCGATTCATATTGGGTAGGGAGTGCAAAAGACAAAAGAAGTGCTAATTGGATATGTTTCAGTTTGAGCTTTTCCATGATGTTATGGGCTAGTAGGAAACATAAGTTTGTTGTACTCATCACTGCAGAAGCAGAGCATATTACAGTTTGTAATTATTGTACGGAATTAGTGTGGCTCCATACTAAACTGTCTGATCAGGTGATGAATTTGACCGTGATATATTTTGATGATCACAACTATGTGAAGCTTTCAAAGAACATGGTGTTCCATGATGAGTCGAAGCACGTTGAGATCAAGCATTATATTCTCTGTGATAATGTAAAAAGGGGAGAATTGGTTCTCCAGTATATCTCCATAGATGAGAAGATAGAAAATATTTGGGTGAAGCCTTTGTCCAAGATGAAAAGATTGTCTACTTAAGGGACAAGATGGGGCTCATGGAGATGACTTACTTATTGAAAAAGGAAGAGATTACTCCCAGGTTGGGAGGGAGCAATGATATGTTATTGATTTATGGGAATTCATTTTCTAGTTTATAAAATAGTCCAGGTTTGGAAGTCACCTTCCTATTTGGAAAGTGGCTCAAGATTTCTAACGGACATACATTTTCCAATTTGAAAAATGGTCCATATCGGATAGTCATTTTTGTAATGAAAATGGTGTAATAGATTGTTGATGTACCATATGCAGTGATTCCCTCGCGGTCAGTGTGGGGAAATGATCCAGGACATTCATTATTCTTGGCAGTCACTCTAAGTAGTGGTCAAGTAGAAAGGTTTGCCTCATCGGGAAGTCATTCTTTCAAAGTTCACTCTAAGTAGTGGTCAAGTAGAATGGTTTGCCTGATCAGGAAGTCATTATCTCGAAGTTCACAGTTGTGAGCAGTTTCAAAGATTGGTTTGTTTTGAAGGTTGGTGCAGGATAGTCATTTCCATAGGAAATGATCTGGACCGTCATTCCCTAGGGTAGACTCATTCTCTCCAGGTTTCACTCTATTTAGTGCCCGAGCAATGGTCCAGCTTCAACAATCAGGGACATGCATTCCCTAGGGAAGACTCATTCTCTCCAGGTTGCACTATGATTAGTGTCGTAGGAATGGACCAATTAGGTGAGTGGTCCAGGCTCATAAATCAACAAAAATTATTCTTCTATGCTTGGGAAGAATAGTCCAGATAGCCCTTGACTGATGTTTTACTTTCTGAGAGTAGATGCTCTTCTAGATCTCACAGATGTGAGTGGAAGAATGGCCCAGATAACTCAGTTTGTATCATGATATTGTTTATGTAGGTTGATATCATATGATATGATTGTTGTGGATATTATATGTCTCTTTGCAATAGTTGTATGCTACTATGGTAGATGTGATCCAATGGTAGTGACTTTATGTCACTGGTTATTAGTTGTGTACTACTAGGTGTGGTTGTGTACTACTGGATAGTAGTTGTATACTACTATGGATAGAGACAATTGTGTTCTATTGGATGGAATTGTTCTTATTTCCATGGAGACTATCACTAGTGTTGGAGATGATTTCCAACTAGATGGATAGTTAGTATGTTGATAGACAAACATTCTCTAGGAGGAAAATGGTTCAGGGAGAACTGTTTACTGGTGGACAAAAATGGTCCAGGTAGAACCGTTTACTAGAAGGTTTTTTCCAACTTCTTATGCAATTTTTTAAAGGTTGGTATCATTTTGGAGGTAAAATGGAACCTACAGGAAAGTTCGCAGTGCGTGTTGTCAAAGGCACTACGAACTAGTATTTTGGGACAATTTGCAGCAAATTAGTATACAACAGAGTCATTTTTTCTGTTACAGGTATGAAATAACTGAGAGGGGGGGGGGTGAATCAGTTATTGTAAATTATTAACAATTTCTCTCAATTTTATCTTCGAATCATTAATCTTAATGGCAGCAAGTCTTTACTGTGAAAACCAGTGTTATAAAC
>ML788077.1:39617-55515 GCA_009831015.1 Picea engelmannii
TGTTTCAGCACTGTTTTTCAGCGTCTGTGTTTGTATTTGTGTTGCAGCATGTTTCAGCATCTGTTCTTCATAAACAATCGATTGCCATCAATGACAACCTTGATCATCTGCGCCTTGATCATCTGCGTCATCTCTGTTGTAGCCATATTTCCAACATTTTCATCATAACCTTTAAATTTCAATCTAGGTTCTTTTGAAATGTTTTTAGGATATGAATAATAATATCATGGACTTGCTGACCAAAAATCCACCTAACCTAGTTTTTCATTTGGGAGAAAAGTTGAAATCATCACCTACAGGATTGTTCACAACGCATGTTGTCAAATGCACTGCAAACTCTAACAGTTTGATAAATCCGAGTTGTAGGAGGGATTACACCTATCTAAGGGGGTTCGAATGGTTTCCTAGGAGGTATTTGGATATGAGGGACATGTGTTCTATCACCATATCAAGAAGCATGACATGTTTCAAAAGACATTTATCACAATAGACAAGATCCAAAAAAAATAGGAGCTAGGACGATTTTTTATTTCACCTTGTTGTAACAACTCCTAGAGAAAAGGGAATCCAATGCAACCACTTGGTATTTGACCTATTTAGAGTAGGAATAATGATACACTATATTAGCGATGGTTTTTTTGAGGAAAGGGTTGGATTCATGATCTAATAGAGGAAAGAGATGGAGGAGTAGTTTAGTTTCTCATTCATAAGCCCGACGGCCTGTGTGTAATCAACATTTCTGCCATTAAAGATTCATGAGAGTTGTTTATTAGATTCTATTCTTTGTTTTCTATTTCTCTTGTCATCCTCTTGTTTGAATATATTGCAGTTTTTGAGGATCATAGTTTCCATTGATTGATGGTTTCATGAACAACAGAGGATTTGTTGTAGCTTGCCCATTAAATCATTGTTTATTGTTTAAACAATCTTTAATCTGTTTTCAAAAAGGATATATGTACAATGGGAGTTCTTCATTTTTTCATATTCTCTATGCTTCTACTAATCATTATATAGCCCTTTTTTTTGGTATACCGTTTAATTTCCTTTGATCTATATGATGTTATGACTCCATGCCCAATGAATGCCTCTGCAGACAGTTTGGTTTCCTCTCCCTTTATTTCTCAGCCTTGTTGATCCACTCAAGTATAAGCCTGTTTTAAATCATTTATATTCTTACGAGTACTAGGATTACACCTACAACAGTCTAGATTGTTAGAAAAACAGGACCACAGAGCAATAAAATAAAACAAATGCGGAAACAAAACACATAAGATACACAATACAAGAGAGACATAGATTTACGTGGTTCACCCAGTGTGGGCTACATCTACCAGAGAAATTGCCAGGTCCTTCCTTTATTATTATCCAACAAATGAAGGGATACAACCTACAAAAAAACTCGTTGTAACTTCCTCTTCTTTCTCTCATAGTCTCCTCTTTCAAAATACAATACTTGCTATCATGTATAGCCGCAATACATTTCCCTCATAAAAGAGGGTTGCCTTCTAGGGAAAAAAACCCTAACATAATTTCTACCGTTAGATCTGCGACCTTATAATGAATGGTCTATATTTACAATGAAATTACAATATACCTTTACAAGTCAATTTTTTCCTTTGGGGGCTTCGCCCCCAAACCCCCATCGGGGGCCCTCTTGCCCCCGAACCCCCCAGCCGAGGGGATAGCCCCCCCGAAACTCGCAGAGAGGGTACGCCCCCTATGCACTCCCCCACGTGGAAGAGTGTACATACTTATGGGATGTAAAGTTTTCATGGGGTATAAACATGACTGAAAGCAAGGGCCTCTGAATCAGGAACATAATCAGGTTCCACAACCAACATAGGTGTGACTTCTAGTGCTAACATCTATGATGATGCTACTGGTTCAATGCTATTTTTTTTCTCAAGACCATTACATTTAATACCCCCCTAGCTAGGAGGGAGTGTTGATATTATGGTAGATGCGAGAGGTAGTAACCTCTACGTCTAAGCTTTGATTAGGCTAGAATATTCTGGGAAGCAATAGAAACTCTAAAACATTGAATAATATCCCTATAAGACAAGTCGTCTCAAGAGAATAATTGATATTTAGTTATTAGTCTCGGGGAAGAGAATTTGCCTCAGTTAGGTCACTTGGAGGACTATAAATAAGAGAGTGTTAGAGCTCATTTGTCACTCTCACTCTCGCAATTGCATAAGGACTAGTGGTGTGCAATTTTGGAGAGGGAGTGTAGTTGCAGTAGCTGCAACTAGCATCTTGATTATGGTTTGGAATTTCTCTTGGTTATGGTTTGGACTTTTTGCTTGGTTTCTGGTTATTCTTTCTTGGTGCACTACCCTTGGAGAAAGGTGCGCTACCCTTGGTTGGTTTTTGGTATGCTACCATAATTATTCTCTCTGTCAAGGTTAAGGTGCTCGGAGTGGCCTTTGTACCTATATTTGGGTGACAATATTTCTATATTATCTATGAAAATATGAACACATCCCTTTATTTCTAACAAATATCTCGCATAACAATAAATTTATGATGAAAAGCATAATATTCTTTCAATCAACTAAAAATCATAATATTATTTTAGTCGGATTTCATATCATAAAATCATAATATTCTTTCAATCAGATTTTATATCATAATCCATGGAATTCTCATGGTGGTAGCATTTCTCGAAATGGCTTCTCATATACAAGATGAAAAATAGGTTAGATTTTCTTTAGATGCCCACATTACAAATTGATGAAAATATGTTACTACATTCATGTGATTGCATGTTCTATGTGTGACGGCCAAGATTTTGTCGAAGGATAGTTTATATCAGAGAATCATGGTGAGAGTCTGTTTTTTATGGAAACAATTCCAAGAGATGTCTTCGTTCTACACATACGAAAATTTTCCCATAAATGAAACAATGCACTCGTGAACGTTGATAGTTATCCGACAACGAGTTAGCATATGTGTTACTTCATAAATTCAATAACTCTTTGTAATTGTGACTATATTACGCATATACACGATACAACGACTCGACGGACTCAAGCTTATGGTTGAGTCAACCACAGTGTGAATACTCGGAATGCTTGTGCTTGTGCATCATATTCATAATTACACCGATAGGTTTACACTTATTCAATTACCATAATTAATGGGTTTTTAATTATAAATGGGTGGGTTTTTAATGATTATGATTTTATATTTGTCAGAAGAAAAAATAAACATGGTTAAAGATAAGAATAAATTCTCATGAGCTCCATAGTAAAATTGGGCATTGGTCAATTCCTAAAACACCCTAGCATGAAAGAGTGTGTCACCTTTGTGACACTAAGAAGGTTGAAGATGAAAATCATTTTCTCTTAGATTGTCCAACCTATACCCGAATTAGATCTCATTTTCAAAATATTTTCCACACTACCAACCTTACTAACCTCTTCACTCAACAAAACTATGGTGATCTTGGAAACCTTCTCTTAATGCTTTTCGAGCACAGAAACAAAATTCTAAAGAATCAAGTAATCACTTACCCTCTTAAGGTCCAGTATACCAATTTTGTGTTAGTGATCATTAATCATTATCATCATCATCATCATCATCATTCTTGGTCGCCAAAATAAATGAAAGACTTTAATTTCCAGAATTTACTTCCTTCCGTGACAAAAAATAAAATATATTCATTAATCATTAAAAGAGATTTTTAAAATGATAATCATAACAATAATGGTTTACTTTAAATTTAGATGTTTTAATGCATTTAAATTCAAGTTTTTTTTAATTGTGATTGTGTTTTACTCATTTAGGTTTATAGTGCATTTATGTTTTTTTTTATTTTTTATTTAGGGTTTTTTTTATTGAGGGTTTTCTAGTGGGATGGGTCACCTTCTTTTAATGAGGTGTCCAATGGTTGCTAAGTGGGTGAATTGAGCACCTTCCATTCCGCTCCATTTATTAGTTGTGGGTGTGTTTTCATTTACTTCATTTTCGTTGGTGAGTGGGTGAATTGAGTGCTCCATTTCTTAGGTATGTGTGTGTTACTTAATTATCCCAATTTAGAATAAGTGGAGCTAAGAAGACGTAGAGACAGGGGTAGATATTGATTGAATGCAACAAAAAAATTTGTTAAATTTTGGTCTTTTAATTGGTTAAATTTTGGTTTTTTAGTTACTAGTAAAATATAAGAAGAAATGAAATGTTGTAATTTGAGGTGTGTATGTTCAATTGTACTCGACATTCCAATAGACACTTTAGTAAGTTTTTTGGTCCTAATTGTAAGAAGTTGTAAGCTTTTCCATGGGAAAGTTGTATTCCCCAAGCCCTGATTGAGTCGGGCCTACATAGTTTGATCATGTAGCATGTATCCCTAGTTTTGTGTAGCTTTGGGAGGGATGATACATTAGGTGTAGATGATACATTAGGTATACTCGTATGCTATCTTGATGATGAATTGAAAATTTTCAATCTTTGATTAACAAGAGGGGATGTGAGATAAAGTAATCTCAAATATGGTTAGGACCATAATGAGGAGTGTTAAGTTATAGTTAAGGAAGGGAAGCTGGCGATACAAATAGTTTTTACCAAATGTAATTAAGGGGTAATGTTAAGGAAAATGAATTAATTACAGGAGTTGGTAAATCATAATGCATGTGTGACCAAATATACAGAACACATGAATGTGTTGTGGTGTGGTGCATCAATTTTGTGTCTGTGTATATATTGACATTACCTTGATTTGCATTTCTTCATATGAACAATGATATAATCTTTATGTTGATGCGAGCAACTAAAATAATAATATACTTTGGAATTGCATGTTAGTCAACTTATCTTAGTCAGTTGAGCATCAAGAAACCACACTTATTGCAACAATAATCTTTCATGCCAACCGAGATTTCACTCAGATAGATGCATCAGGTATGTTGCACATAGGCATGAATCTTGATAGTCATTTAGTGAATTTGGTGCACAATAAATCCTCGTGATGAGTGTTGGCAACAAAGCAACTTTTGTTCAAGTTAGGATTTTGTTCAACCAAGTTGGCATTTTCCCAACAAGTCTAGCTGAATTTCCAGAGGTTGGAATAAGTGAAATGAGAATGGTTTATAGTTTTTACCTTGGGCACTATAAACTCCTTTCTTGGATGTTTATCTTCTTCCAAAGTTCTCCCAAGGCCTTTGACATTAAACTATGAAGAAGACTTAACAAAGACCTTGGGTGCTTTGAAAAAAATGAGTTATTTAGTTATTAACCAGAGGGGTAATCCACGGATGATCTATGCATGTTTTTATGCATTTAATGAAATCTTAGAAAACCCGTACAATGAAAAGGATATTTGTCAAAAAAATTGTAGGATGTAGGATGTGTTGTGAGAGATATGAGATGAAATTTTTTGAATGAGGCCGAGTTGGTTTCTTTGGCTATGAGTGTCAAGAAAGAGAAGTTGACTCGTCCTAGTAGTTACCACATTCTTTTACTTCTGTTAAACATTTTAAGAAGATACTCATTGATTATTGCTCAACATACTCTTATAAAGTGTATGTTGAAACCATCCGTCCTTACTCAGCTTTATGTTTTCTGTGTTAGTGACCAAAGATGGAATATTTTGTAGCATATCCTCCCAAGCTTATAGGGATGGTGGAGTGTATTTCGTGAGGAGAGTGGAAGTGATCATGGGATCCTAACTCCTTGTCCCTATTGCATCCTCCCACTTTTCCTTATTTTTCTTCCTTCTAGGCATCTTCAACATTTCCACTCCTCCTTCTCTTCCCCCTCTTTCATTTTGAGCACTTTGTGTATATTTAACATGCCATTATAAGGGAAAGAGGCATACTAGTGTCTCAATTAGAAAGGTGGATGGGGATTCATTTTGAGCATTTTGTGTATAGTTAAGATGCCATTATAAGGGAAAGAGGCATACTAGTGTCTCAACTAGAAAGGTGGATGGGGATTCCTTTATTGTTGAGAAGGGTGAGTTTTTTGGTTGGTTAGGAATCTCCTTAATAGTTGGTAAGAAGGAGTAATTTTCATAGGAACTTATGAAGTTCGGTGGAGGGGATGGGGGGTTTAGTGAGGCCAAATTCAAAGATTTCTCAACCATATGGGCTAGATCCAAAGACGCATGGGCTTTGTCTAGTTTGTTGAGGAAGAGGGTTGGATTTTGAATCATAGGACTAATATTAGAAGGCATTTGAATAGATATAAGGGCACCTTCAGATGAAGAGGTTAGGAGGTTGTCTCTTCAAGATCAACTAGGGATTCAAAGAAATTGGAGGGTGCTAGAGGAAGGGTGGATTTGGGTGTTGTTGCGGGTCATGATTGAGAGAACTTCTTATTTTCTTGGGTCGTTTTGGTTGTCTACCATTTGTCAATAGGAGGTTGGTTTGAGATTGTGGGAACAACATTGCTCTTAGAATCCTTAGAAAAGTTCCCACATCCATATCATGCAATACATTTAAAGGGTAGTTGATCATAGTCCAAAGGTTGGAGATGAGACTATTCATATAGAGTGAGGTTAATGGATTCTACTAGACCCTTAGCTAGATCCACTTCAACAAAAAATCATTTTAAAGAAAACCTCCCATCTTTTGGCTCATATTTGTAAATATACTTACCTAGTGTGTTGTCTATGGCTTTGAGTTATTGATAATTCAAGTAGTGAAGAGGTAGGTGAGGAAGGTGTCACCATAACAAACCAAACAATGATGCATCACATGCTAGATTGAGGGAATGTGACCAATGGTTTAGATACATCTATTATACCCTAAGGCCGAACCCTAATTGTACATATAATTGTAAATGTAAATATGTTTATAGGCTAGTGAGTCGTTGACACCTGGTTTCGGTGTTGCAGGCACTTGGGTAACTGCATAGAGATTCCTTATCAAGATAGGGGTGCACAAGTCAGAATGTTGCGCACACTTGGGGTAAGTGCGTGGTAGGTAGTGACCTGGAATGACCTGGAAGTGCACGGAGTTGAGTTATAAATGACTGCCTATATATTGAGGTTAGAGTGCCTATGTGATTATTAGGCTGGATATCTAGATGCTAAAAATGGCCAGTGATTCATCATTGTAATATTTAATCATGTGAAAATATTAATGAAAACAAATCATTGCGGCAGACCAACCATGTAAAAGAGTATGGGGGACTAAACTCCACTAGATAGGGAAAAGTGGCTAAAAGTTAAGGATAAGGGGCTAAGTTAGAGTGCTTAAGCCCAAAGGGATATTATATTAATATTCATTAAAGTATAAAGTATGGATAATTATTTTATCCTAAGTTCTAAGGATGGGGACAAGTGAACAGAAGGTAGTGCTCAACATGACAAGTGTCAAGTTGGGAACATGCATACATATAGTTTGGACTTAGTTCATTTTCCTATCATTCCATCATCATTCACTCACTCATTCAGTTGTCCTTCGTACTTTTCTCTTACTATCAATGTATTTGTACCCTAGTTAGCTACGAGTTGGATTGAAGAAGTGGGTTGCCAGTCCCGTAGGATATTGAAGAGGCACATTGTCATGCTCGTGAGTATTCTCTCCAAGTGAGAGAATTGTTGGGAATTAATTCCCAAATGTTCCAAACTATAGCTACATGGCTCTAATACTTCACGTCCGTCATGTTGCTAAAGCCCCATAAGGGAAGTGGGGTCGCCGAGGGATTGTTGAGTAGAGAAGGGGCACACTTCCTGGGGTGGGAGATGCATGTGGGGAATGAGGGACTGTAGGTTGTTACTTTGAGTTGGCACATGTGACTAAGCTTTCCTACTGTCTAATATATCTTAGTCAGTTTAGGAATCCTTTACTTGGGTGGAATTTAGTACCATCTTGGGGGTCACCCACTGCTGAGAGTTATGAGCAGTGTGGTCTAGGGATGGGGGGAATGTGGAAGTTTTTCACACAGTTGGTGTTATTTTAATAAAATATAAGTGTCAATTTGTGTTAACTCATGTCTTGCGTTAATATTTATGCATTTGTTTTCATGGGTTTTTCCTGTGTATGTTGCATGGGTATTTCTATTATTATTTTGTATGAATATGTGCATTTGTTGAGTATTTTTATAGTTTAAATTTGTATCAGAGTTCATTATTTAAGTGGCATAGCCCAGAAGGTGGTTGGGGATGCCACACATTAGTCATGGAGCCCTGAAGTATTGACTAGCTCGAAAGACAAGGTTATGGTTCTCTCTTAGTTCAAGCAAGTAGGTAAAATATCCTCTTCCGCTCAAATAATAAGACAATTTACCCAGAATAAGATGCACTCATTTCTTCTATAGATAGACCTCCATTACCTTAGGAGAGATATAAGTGATTGTAAACTATCTAGTGAGGACATAATTAGCTTGGGTGATCTCTTTCATTCTAAGTTATGATGATGCCAACTACATATTCAATATTTGAACCACTTTCTTAACAAAAAAGATGGAGTGATCTTGTTTCCAACCATGTATTTTCAAGTTTACTAGGGATTTGAAGGGAAATTCATCATTTGAGGGTAAGAGGGAAGGTGTTGTGCCAGTGAAGAACTTGGTTGGATGGCGAAAACATCCACCATTTGTGTATGACACAACAAAATTTTGACTTCACGGAAAGGCTATTGCATTATACTTGGCCCAAACTACACCTAACACTTAGAAACAATACCATTTAACATTTCATGATAACATTCATACTAAAAATATGAAATTAATAAAACACATCAAGCATATAGTCAAGTAATTTGGGTGGCCAAACCATCTTGATACCCAAGTTTTATTACAAGAGAAAATAGTGTGTCAAGCCTGGAGCTCGTGCCACACCAAATAAGATTTACAAGGAGCTTCAAATAAGTTATATCCAACAATATGCCTATGAGAATACAAAAGATAGAACTCTATCATGCCCACCCTTTTGAATCCCTTCATGCCAGAGTAACAAAGCTAGACAATTTACTTCTCCTTCATGCTTCAATCTTGTTGTTCATGTTGCCTCTACCTTAGTTCATTCAACCCCTCTCCCGGCTACCAAAATTTTGTTACTTCCAAACTTGATCATGCAACATCACACCTCACCACCAAACTGAACTTGTCCATCAACTTCCTCATCTCAAGAAAACTCACCCTCTTCTTTTGTCTTCGCTGGAGACTCCACAAGGTGGCACAAGTCACGCACCTGGTGCAACTTGGACCCTTGTGAGGAAATTTCCCTCTCTATCACAAATTTACCTTAGACGCATTAGTACTTGTGATTGTGAAGTATGATTGTTGAATGCTCAATGTCGTTCATTTTGGTCTCACTGTTGTGCATATATAGGTATCTGCCCATATGAATCGATGAGTCTCTTGAACATGGGTGAGTCGACCTCTCATTTGCAATTTTTTTCCACTTAACTATTCGACCAACCTTAATTCAGGTTTTTTTATACCTTAGGTTAGTCGAGTTGATTCACCTATATGCACCCTTCTCACCTTGAATGACTCGTGCATTTCGTTGGTGCCCGAGTCTTTCATACAACCTTCATTAAATAGTTCATGATATAACTTTTGTTGCAAGATACCTAGGTTATGTCCACTGAATATTCAATCGATTCCCCAATCCATCCAACCGAACCATCATGGGTGAATGGGTCCCTTAGGTGAGTCAGTTCGACTCACCTAAGTGTGCCCTCCTCATGCCTTAACTAATTTTTCATTTCATGATGCGCATAATCTTTCACCTATGACCTTCATCAAAACTCCTCGTCTAATTTATGTTGAAGGAAACTTGGTTCAAGTCACCTCTTGTTGTGTCACACACCCAAGATGATCACAACTCACCCCATATATGAAGACGTATTTTCTTCAAGTATGTGGAGCATCCTTCCTACTCGATTATCCTCATTTTGGTTTGTTATAGGAGGGTGCACACACATGGGATTGGTTCCCCAGGTATTATATCCTCCCCAACTCCAATTTATCTCCCCTCTTGGAAATAGCCATAGAAATATGTTGTCTACAAGTGTTATTGGATAAATCCGTAGGTGCGGACACTAACCGATCTCCCTAGATCCACCTGGATCTAGAACAAAACACACCAGAACATGACACTTTCCTTAAGTTTTAGATATTGAATTTACTAGTAGGAAGGAACAAGTAACATACCTTAGTATCTCTTCCTAGGGTCTTTGTTGCTCCTGCTTCGCTCTGGTGCTCTCGTGAGGTCAAGACCAAGACAACACAAACCAACCAAAGTGATAGCAATAGCATAAAATCAATAAAAACCTATGTATGTGATCAAGGAATCATACAAGAAAACACAACAAGCTTTATAGGAAAGAATCATATTACTGTATCATATTAAATGTGAAAGAGAGATTACAACCATGGCCTTGATGTCGTAAGGTCCCTTCCAACTATCCTTTGTTCCCCACACACTTTGACTCCAAGGATTCTGAGAGCATAGATATGATGATATTCACAATCTATCTTGACAAAGAAAATCTCAAAGCCACTCCAACCAAGCTAATAATTCCAAGCCAACCAAAGTTAATAAGCTCAAGAACCAACAAAGCTAACCCAAGCTAACTTTCTCCATGAGAACTCCTCTCCTTTTATAAGTTGGTGAGGAGGTTAGGATGATCCCACTAAATCATGAAAGAAAGTAAGATCCAAACCATTCGGATGCCACCTCACCATAGAAGTTTCTCCTTCTAGAAGATTCGATAAAACGCTCATTTTTCCCACGTGTAGGCATTCTCGCACCCTAGCTATAGACAACCTGTGAACACCTCGCACCTTAGCTATAGTGAAACCTATGAGAATGGGTCATTCTCGCACCCTACCTATATAGAAACTTGCGAACTTCCTTTTTTATAAGGTTTTTACATAGGAAAATGCAACTTCTTTTCTCAGAAAAAGTTCTTCTCCCTTCTCTCTTTAGGAACTCAGGCCACTGACCCCTCTAAAGGCAAAAGATAGGTTTACATCATTAAAGATCATAGGGATGATGAAAATAATGTGTAACAGAGAGCCCCCCAAAGTATGAAGTTAGAACAGAGTGATAGCTGAAATACTTTGTCGAGTGTGTGTAGGGAACAAGGAACAGTCGGTCAGAAACCTGCCAACAAACAAGGAAATACAGTACAATAATATATCATCACTGAGGTAGGCATTCCCATACTCAGAATACAAATGAATCAAATCATAAATGATGATATGCGAAGATCCATGTCAAGTAAGACAGGTCATGGCCACGAAACATACACTGTGGATCCATGCTGATATGACTCAAATTTGAACATAGCCACCAAAAATACACTGTGGATCTATGTGTTAAAGACTCAAAAATATCCACCAGACATACAATGTGGATCTATGCAACAGTATATTGAATATACTCCAATGCAACCTGGATCTGTCAGAAAATATCCAGGGTCTTCATCTCCACCACTCTATAGTACGAATCTAACCATGTGAATACATTTGTTGAAGTCAAACATGGTAGAAACCACTTGATTACCGGTCATTAGTGTATACCATTAACAAGTGCAAGGGAAATCACCATTAATGTCAATGACTCCCACGGTACACTAGTATAATCCAACGAATTTGAATAAATGAGCTGAAGTCGAACACTCGGCGGAATCTTCCAATCAGGGGTCAATTATGAAAACCCACTGTCGAAAGTGAGGAAACCTGCCATTGAGGTATGCAAGTTCCAAGGTACCAATTAGTTTCTAAGTCTAATTCCTTGATAATGAGTTGAAGTCAACAGGAAAAGACTCGTCACAAGAGGGCCTTAATGTATCCCACATCAATGACACGAAACAAGTAACAAGATTTTATGTAGATCAGAGTAACAAGTGATTCAGGACTGACTCAGGGATGGCCGACGCAATATAAGGCTTTAAGACTGCAGAAATGGCCGACGTAATAGAAGGCTTTTCAGGTTGGACATCTTTTTTGAACATATTGATGACACGACAACTGTCTTGGAAAATAATGACTCAACAACAGGGATCACAATCCAATTTGTAATCTTATAAAGGAGTATGATCAGGAGACAAGTGGATTTTCCAACCTAGACACAAGGCGAGTGAAAGGGTGTCATGTTCAAAAGCGACTCTTTCATGGAATACAGGTTTAGACACAATTCTTTCCCAATTTTTCCCCCACCATTTCTGGCGAGTACCTCTTTATTTTTACACAAGCTTGAGGAGGATAACGTATGCTTGTAATGTAAGTTCATCCTTTGAACGAGTCCCTCGGAGTATGTTTAACGAACCCTAGGAAGGAGTGGTTCGGTCCCATTTGGGCCTTTCGATGTTTATTTAACGAGTCCAAAGAAAGAAAACTCATGGGTTTTTCATGTTTAGAGAGTCTAAAAAACACTTAAAAGAGAACTCTCTCAGTTCCTTTTTCGTAAATTAGTTCGACGAGACCGAAAAATTGATAAACTATCGCTCATCGAACTTTTTCTTCAAATACTTTAACGAGCGTGAAAAGAACAAGGTCGCTCAACAATCTTTTCATGTTTAGAGAGTCTGAAAAGAGCTTAAAGAGGAATCCAGGGGGGTTCCTTTTTCATATAACCTTTACGAGTCCGAAAAAGTGATAAAAGTATACTCGGTTACATTCTCATTGATTTATGAGCATGAGAAAGAACAAAGACTAAGCTCGGTAACTTATTCTCATGTATTTACGAGCATGAGAAAGAACAAATACTAAGCTCGGGATTGTTTTCATTTTTACACAAGCTTTAAAACAAAACAAAACTATGCTTGGGATAGATTTTATTTTTTACACAAGCTTAAAAACTAAACAAAACTATGCTTGGACCTAGTTTAATTTTTACACAAGCTTGAACCAGAGTAAACTATGCTTGAGTTAAGTGGTTTCATTTTTACACAAGCTTGAACCATAGAAAACTATGCTTGCAAATTCCCAACGCATAACACATGGATGGTTGGTACTTAGCCCCCACCTTAAGAAACTAGTGGCTTAACTTCAACATGAAGTCTAGAGGCTAAGGCAAATTCCCCCCCAAGCTTCGTTTCATCCAACTGCAAAGGAGAATGAAATGAAGCTTCAAATACTAGACGAAGGACTTGACTGAAATAGAGAGGGGGAAAACTATTTCATTTTTTAATGAGCTTGACATAGAAACAAGAACTATGCTCGTAACCTCTATTTCATTTTTTTAATGAGGTTTCTACAGAGATGCGAAAACTATCCTCAAGTGGTTTCATTTTTTAACAAGGTTGAAATTAGAAAACTATGCTCAAAGACCTTTGTTTCATTTTTTAATGAGGTTGCCTCAGAGACAGAAAAACTATCCTCGGAGTCTCTCTTCTTGATCATGGAGTCCAAGAGGACAATGCTCTGGAATGACACCATGTCAAGGGACAAAAATCGGTCATGGCTTCCAAGAGGTCTTCACTAGAAGGAAGAAACACACTCTGGAAGGACACCATGTCGAGGGTCGCGACAAGAGTAAAGAGATCAGGCTCTAACAAACCTATCGAAGAGATCACCATGTCAACTACTGGATCTAAGTCATCAGAAGTCGAAGCCATGGGCGACAACGCCACATAATTGACCTGTGGTAGGGGAAATACTGTCTGCATACAAGAACCATTCAGGGAAGCAATCCAGGCAGGGTCAATGAATGAAAGTTGATCAACAGTCACAACTCGTCCATCGTGAGGGAAAGATATCACACGAAAAAGAGTAGAGACAATAGATTTCATGGCATAGACGTAATCTCACCCAAGGAGTAAAGAAAAATCCAAGGGGTCTTGGACTACCATGACGTTAATGAAGACAGTTTTCCCTCCCAAAGTTACAGGAAACTGAGGAAGGGTCCCTAAAGGTTGACTAGTTCTTTTGTTAAAAGCTAACAAATTCTGCGTAACTGGCGCAAGTGGAGGACAACCCAACGATTGTCAAGCAATAGAGGAAAAAATACTAACAGACGAACCTTCATCTATCAACGTTTGAGGAACGTACCGACCACAAACCTATACTTTAATCTGGAAAGGAATGTAAGAGGGAAGACAAGGTCCAGTTAGCACATCCCATGGCTTCAGTACTTGGAGAGAGTTTCACAGGAGAATAAGGAATACCCCCTAAAATGACAGAGTCTGTATCAACGAGAAAAACGTGGACAGTATCAGATTTACTCTCTAGTGGGAGAGTAGGATTGATCGATGGAGAGATCAGATCGACCACTTGGGTTTCACTCTCTAAGGGGAGAGTGGGATTGACTGAGGATAGTATCGGACCAACCACTTTGTCGACTGGTTCAACTAAGGACGTGACCAGATTGACGACATGATTAGCTGGATTGACTGGTGAAGGGACCGGAGTGATCATTCCATCAATGAGAGGTGGGTTGAGAGAAAGCTTGTGATAAGCAGCTGGAAGTTGAGGCTGTGAAACAGTCATGTCTTCTAGAAATTTCGAGGCTTCTTCCATATGAGAACAAAGATGAGTTAGATGACTCGCTTTGCATAACATACATGGAAAATTGACTCTACTTTTCTTCTTCCCAACCATATCATGACTCGTTGACGGGGGGTCATCAACATGTTGTTCAGAGGCTAACGACATGGGTTGGTGAGGGCATGTAGACCATGCTTCTATAACCTTGGATAGACCAGGGCAATCCTTAAGAAGATGACTACCCTTACAAAACCTGCAAGGGTACTTGGGCTTACGGGTTGTTTGGGTGATCTTGACATCATCAACACTCCCAGCACGATTAACAGTAACCGATTTTTTTCCAACATGTTTGATAGTGGTTGGAGGTTTGGATCCTTGCTTAATTTTTTTCTTCTTATTCTTCCTTTTCTTCTTCTTCTTATTCACCGAGTTACTAGCTTCAGAAATTTCGCTCGACGAATAAGATGGAACAGAAGGTGACCTTGCAAGCGAAGAAGGTGAAGAGGACCTTACTGGTGAAGACGGTGAAGGATCAACATGAGGTTGATGTTCTTTGGGGGAAGTGCTTATGACCGAAGAACTTACTGCATTTGAGATTACCTGAGTGGAAAACAACCACACTGACAATCCAATTGTGAGACCTGGAAGGCTCAAAGTAGCGATGTGAGGAGGACCAATGTTTCCGTAAGAAGGAAAAAAAAAGGTTCCCCTGGAGCAGAGGTTCCTTCATTGGTCATTTCGGGAACTGACACCATGAAAAACAAAAATCCAATCTAGAGTCCACTAGGGAAAACAAACAACACACGCTAAAAATCTAGGAAGCAAGCAAACAAACAAAACCTTCTCACAATGAACTCACTAGTTGGTGATGAAATCCAACGTTGCAAGAACAAAGTAAGAAGGGGCTAAGATAGAGCGGGTGGAAAAGTTACGTTGACGACCTGCTTAATGGACTTAAACCCTGGTGCAAGCTTCCACACATAATCGTGGGTATACCCTCCAAGGAGCCCGAGTGAGTTTGGCCAACGTCGATTCCAGGTACCGTGAAGACTTTCCCCTCCACAGTCACCTCATGTAAATAACCTAGAAAGATAGGCCACTAAGGTTACCACAAACAACAATACAACCTGGGGGAACAGTCAACAGTCCGAACCACATGCAAGGGTAGGGTATCTAGCCCGAAATCAACTCAAAAGGCTTCCACTCATCATTGTGGGTATACCTCTGAGTGACCCCCGTAATACGTGCAATCGCTACACTGATGTCAACAAAGCAGGGTGAGTAACTCTTCCAACACCAATGCGACCTAGTGCTTGACCCTTTTGTTAGAAGGGCTTCCCAGGACAATATGTTGCAAATGGAATTTAACACTCCCTATCACAAGATACTATGTTTGTTTGTATCTTTGGAAAGTTATCTTTCACACCTATTCCAAAGCCCTACAACTAATCTAATGTAGGTTTGCTACCAGAAAAGATAAAAATGTCTAATCAATTTTTATAAGCGCTTTATT
>ML788077.1:56615-71975 GCA_009831015.1 Picea engelmannii
GGTGCGGACACTAACCGATCTCCCTAGATCCACCTAGATCTAGAACAAAACACACCAGAACATGACGCTTTCCTTAAGTTTTAGATATTGAATTTACTAGTAGGAAGGAACAAGTAACATACCTTAGTATCGCTTCCTAGGGTGTTTGTTGCTCCTGCTTCTCTCTGGTGCTATCGTGAGGTCAAGACCAAGACAACACAAACCAACCAAAGTGATAGCAATAGCATAAACTCAATAAAAACCTATGTATGTGATCAAGGAATCATACAATAAAACACAACAAGCTTTATAGGAAAGAATCATATNACTGTATCATATTAAATGTGAAAGAGAGATTACAACCATGACCTTGATGTTGTAAGGTCCCTTCCAACTGTCCTTCGTTCCCCACACAATCTGACTCCAAGAATTCTGAGAGCATAGATCGGATGATATTCACAATCTATCTTGACAAAGCAAATCCCAAAGCCACTCCAACCAAGCTAATAATTCCAAGCCAACCAAAGCTAACAAGCTCAAGAACCAACAAATCTAACCCAAGCTAACTTTCTCCATGAGAACTCCTCTCCTTTTATAAGTTGGTGAGGAGGTTAGGATGATCCCACTAAATCATGAAAGAAAGTAAGATCCAAACCATTCGGATTCCACCTCACCATAGAAGTTTCTCCTTCTAGAAGATTCGATAAAACGCTCATTTTTCCTACGTGCAGGCATTCTCTCACCCTAGCTATAGAGAAACCTACGAGCACCTCACACCCTAGCTATAGTGAAACCTGCGAGAATGGGTCATTCTCGCACCCTACCTATATAGCAACCTGCGAACTTCCTTTTTTATAAGGTTTTTACATAGGAAAATGCAACTTCTTTTCTCAGAAAAAGTTCTTCTCCCTTCTCTCTTTAGGAACTCAGGCCACTGACCCCTCTGAAGGCAACAAATAGGTTTACATCATTAACGATCATAGGGATGACGAAAATAATGTGTAACAACAAGTCTCTACATGAACTCGTGCATCCATCATAACTGTTGCTGGAAACCTCAAGTTTCATGCCAAAATGGAAACTGAAAAATTCTTCCATAGTGCAATGGTCAAGTTTCATGTGAAGTGGAAACCCAAACTTTCCACAACACTTGTGATCATACACAACACCATGAAGCCATCCACGCTTCCCAAAGAAATGGTGCAACCAACCTATTTCTTCCCCAACTCTGTCTATAATTTTTTACAAGCTACATGTGCTATTGTGATGATCACTCTCTACCCCACTCTGATCGCAACCACTATTGCAACCCCAATCAGAAGATGAAAATGTAAAATTGTTGAACTACTGCACCAATACTCCAACCATGTCACTCATGTCTTTGCACACTACATGCCTAAACTTATTGAACAAGTTGGGTAGTTAATCCAACTTCACACCCAATCTATGAAAGCGTACCTCCCCACTACTGCACATAGTTGTTTCTATCCAAATTTAACCACATGCTAAACCAAAAAATACCAAGGAAATATTGCACTTTCCTCCCTTTTGTTATCATCGTCCAACTCTATCAATAATTTCTTTTGCAATGTCCAAGCATCACAAAAGTGAATCACTGTAAATCTAGAACCCAACCCCTTTTCTATGTCATTACGCCCTAACTTGTTTGAGTGTCAAACCCATTGGGTGATCGGTCCAACCTTCTAATTCACTTTTACAAAATCACACCTCCATGTCAAAACTAGTCTCCTCCATATTACACAACTTGACTCATCCACACAATGTCTCACAAAGGAAACTCCTTTTCCCCACTGCACTGCAATGTCACTAAAAAATGAAGTCTTCTTATAAATTCCTTATATAAACATCTACTTTTATATGAAAGATACTATCACTTCTTCACTCCATCACACCCATCTCATACCACATCCAAGCTATGCAAAAATTCATTGAAATGATTGCATGTCTACCACTCGTGCGACCAACCAAATCCACTCTCTTTGCTCATCAAAACAAATTTAGGATCCTTACGACTACCTCATCACTACTGCAAATGTTCCCTCCATAGAACCTCGGTTTTCTCATAGTTCCACCCAAGTTAGTGTTATCTTGGCTTCTTTGGTTAATCTCCCATCTTCTTCATCACATATCTATGAATTGTTCCAAGTGCGCAAGTCTCGCACATAAATTAGTCTTCACCACTCTACTACTTTGTTCATGTTGCACTTCAACTTGTCTGTGTGATACTTTGATCTATGAAAGTCAATAATTTCCTCCACAGGTGTCCTAAAGAATTGTCCAAAGTGCTCAAAGTAAAACAAGTTACCACAACTCCTCTTTGTCTCTTGGAACAAACCAAAGCGTTTCTTCCCCGAGTCATTTCTTCTTCCATATTTCCATCATGATGATTAAGTCATCACATGACTAGTCAATAAAAATAGCTAAGGCATGCATGCTCTAAGGCACCTCACCCAACCTCTCAAAAAAGAACGCATATTAATGTCATCTTCATCACAACAAGCTCTCCAACATGCCTCATAAAAGAGATAGACAACAATCAAATCCATCTCCATATCTACAACCAAATCTGCCTAAGTCCCTTTCTTGAACTCACCAAAGCAAGTTTCCCCATGCCCTCATACACATCACCCACACTATAGTACTACAAAAATTTTCATGACTCCAATGAAAGTCACAACACTTGGAGCTTGCCCAAGTCTGTGTTGGAAACAGGTCACACTTGTTCTTCACCAAGACTCCCCATTTCCCTCCAAGGAACCCAATGAAATAACTCATATCCTGCAAATAACTTGAAAAAATCATTCTTGTTCACGACATCTCCGATAAACCCATGGTTTAATTCACCATGTTGTCATAGGTCTACAACTCACCCTAAGCTACCAAGTCTGATTACGAAATGAACCTCCTATCCATGGCTTAGGAGAAAGTTCTTCCCCATCAAATTTCGACTAATTCAAAAACAATGAAGTGCCCAAGTCACCACACTCCAAATTAACTCCCTGTTCATACCTTTTTTATATTCATCATCAAGGTTCCATGTGTCGGAGCACACCTTGTCACAACAATATGTCACTGCACCCCAAGGTTTTTCAACAACATGACTCAACAACCTTGTATAGTGAATCCCAACATAGACACATGTCGGCAAGGTGCATCCAAAATCTTCACATCAAATATTCAACTCGTCTATGTGATATGAAAGACCTTGTCTAATTCACTTTCTCCATGCAACCAACTGAACCCATATTCACTATCCTATCATCTTCGTACATTGAATGTTTCTGCCTCAGAACACCATGCACACACCACCTGATTGTTAAGTTATATTTTTGTTACCAAATTTCATAACTTTGTAAACAATCACCTCGTACAAAGGCTTTGATCACTATCCATGACCCAACTAACACAATTGTTGTTCTTGGTGATGCACAACACAAATATTTCATGGTGAAAATGTTCTCAACCAACTTCCCTATGACTCAGGTTGTTCTTTGATACCAACTATCATGAATGTGACAGTGGTAAATGCCACTCACCAAATTATCTTTCTTAAGTGCTATGATAGCAACTATTGTTGAGATAGTGGTGAAGAGCTCTCCAACCCTTCATCAAAATATGAAATGAACAATCTTTGATACCAACTATCACAACAATCACAGTGGTGAAGAGATCACCAAATTTTCAACAAAACAAACTAAAAATTGTCTCTTGCTTCGCTACCTGATCTGAATGTGATAAGGTTTTACTGACAAACTTTGCAAGTTAAGTTTATGTATTTAACAAGGCATCGGATCAATAAGAATGTGATACATAAACTTATAAATACTATGTAGAATTAACAATGATTAAGTGCAGAATTTAAAGTAGAAACAATAGCAGCAAAAGAGAAATGATATAGGAGAAGTTTGATAACAGAGTTCACCAAGGTGTGGCTACATATTCGGGTCCCGCTTCCAGTAGTAATCGCTTTATTTCTCTTCTAGGAATGCTCAATTACATCAAGAATTTGTTTACAATCTTCTTCAAAAGAACTATGAATCTATTGTACATGACCTCCATGAATAGATGAAAAAGACTTCACCAAAATCCTCTCTCGAACGGGCTCAAAATGACTCTTACAACATGAGAACTGGAAAAGATGGTCTTTCTCCTATAGAATTCCTCTCCACATCCCTTCATCAAAAATCCATTTTCTTTTATGACAAAATGGCCTGGTTTATGTACAAAGAGAGTCGGGGGTCGAATCCCAACTTCTCCCCAAGTTCTGGCCTCTTTGTAGGCTCAAATCCCCAAAAACATGATAATAAACCCATAATAGAAAGCACAAATATATTAAAAGATTTAATAAAATATTGTTATATAGTTGAAAACCCACTTTTGGGTTGCAAATGTGCGTGCGCCCCTAGATCTCAGCCCCTGGTTATGTATCCATCCACCCTGGTCGAGGGGTAGCCCCCACCGACTGAGACCTCACCCTAGTTTTCTCGCCACATTGACACAAAACCATGGGTGGTAGCAGTGGTTTCAAGCCACACCTGTACTCCATCTCGGTTATCATAGTGTTGTTAAGTCGTTTCCTAAAGAGAATGTCAGAGGTTCAAACCGCCAGGCAGCCAATGTTTTTTTTTACATGGGATTATTGGCCTATCCAAGGTGCCATGTGGCACCCTATGATTGGGCCACCTATTAATACCCTATTGGTTCATACCACTCCACTACATAGTCAGTGCAAACTAATCTGCCTAGTCATCTATCTACACCTCTGGACAGTCAGCTATAAAGTCAACACTGTATGCCACATGTCATAACCAAAGCCTACCACTTGTATACCATGTCACCAACCATACCTTGGCAGTTGTCATTCGTACTTCTACATGTCATCATTGAGGCATGCCATGTCACTGTATGGACTGCCACTTAATAATCCGTATGATCGAGTCATCTGCCACATCAACCTATGAAACGTCCAAATTTGTCTTCCACGTGGAAGCACCTGATGATGCCATGTCATCATTCGTATAATCCGTACGAATGATATCACCCTTCCATGTGTCATGCTGACATACTTTTTATGTCAGCAGTATGGAATGTTGACTTTGACTTTTTTCTTGTTTGACCAAAACTTCAGACTGCTATGACTTTTGCATATAGACTCAGATTTTTTTATCTATTTACACCATCAAATTGCAACGAGCACTTAGATATGGTATAGCTTTCTTGAGAATTAGAGAACTTTTATTTTTGAGCATGTCGGGATCATCCTGGATCACACCTCCCTAATGGAATCATTTAGACCACCTAAAGTCTAGTTTTACTCAAGCAGGAAGTGAGGGTACTACCTCACCACAAAAAACATGAAAACTATGATAGCATTATTCATCAAATCAATCATCCCATCCATTGCACATACATTTACATTATTTGTCGCATTTACTATCCATACACCATTGACTAGCAACAAACTAAGAAATAATACTAAATATAGAAAATAAAATGATAATTTAACACGCTTTATCTTATGAACAGGAACAATAACCAACGTATGCATCTGAACCTCATGTTCTACTTCTTCTGACACTTGATAATTGTTAGAAAAATACTTAAACTTTTTGTGATTAGCATCACTTTCTTTCTGATTTGTTACAGACATAAGTGTTAAACTTTTTCTTACATTTACCATTCTTTTTAACTTCCCTGTAGTTGAAAAATATCTATCAGTTTTCATGCAATGAGCATGAACAATGTACTCTTTACCATCTTTATTGAAGCAATATTTGTTTTCCTCCCTATAGAAGATGGATTTTCTATCATAAAGGTATGGGATTCCCAGAACAATACCACGTATATCTAGTGGAACAACATCAATCTCTACTTCATCAAGATATTTAGAAGTGATTGTAAATGTAATTTTACATTGTTTGGTTACTTGTAAATTATTATCGCCACATATCCATCCCAATGGATACGGTCTAGGATGTGGCTTAGTTTCAAGTCCCAAATTCTTTACGATCTCTTCACTGATTAGATTGCCTTGTGATCCACTGTCTACATGAGTATCAACTTTAACATGATTTGTTATGACCCTTATGTGGAAAMGTTCATTCCTTTTACACTCATCATTTACAACATATTAATTCGAAGAGCTAGTACTTGAAACATAAGTTATACCTTGGATTCCCATAGCTACAATTTTAGTCTCATCACCTGAGTATGATCCCAAATCCTCTTAAATTGTTGCATCTCTCGTCTTTTTTCTCCCTTGATTGGCATACTTCTTTGGCTTCAACTCAGGATGTAAGATCCAAAAATGATCTTAATCATGGCCTTCCTTCTTCCATTGCTTTCAAGTAGGCTTATCCTTCTTCGTTGTTGTTGTCTTCTTCTCTTTGCCTTTGCCTGAATCATTTCCTTGTAAGGAATATGTAGAAAAAATATCACCAATATTTTGTTTCCTTGATTCAATGTGGATGGCTTGTACACACACTTCATCAAAGCTAGAAGGAGTTAACATAAGAATAGTATGCTTGAGATAAGAGTGCAGACCACCAATATATTTAAGAAGTGTTTCTTGCGTATATAAAGGAATACCCAATATCAATAATTTCTTACAAAATTCTTGAGTATACTCTTGTACACTCTGACATTTTCTTTTCCTTAATGATTTACATTCCATCATAGCTTGTTTAATGTAAGCTAAGGGATACAATTTTCTTCTTAATGCAGTTAAAAAATCATTCCAAAAAGAAATAATTTTACCGCTTTTCCTGAGATCATATTTAGTTTTTCTTTCCAACCATATGAGAGTTGTTCCTCCCAATTTGAGACTAGCAAGATGGATCATTGTTTTGTCATCAACAATCCTTTGTATCCTGTAATAGACTTCAAGCTGTCTAACCCAATTATCTATCTTTTCTGCATTTAGTTCTCCATCATAAGTGGGTAATTCAAATTTTACATCAAGCTTTAACAACGAAAATTCAGAAAAATGATGCTTTTTTTTTAGGTTTCTTATCCTCGGAGGAATGTACACTTGCTTCACTTGTAGATGACGATGATGAAGGGGAATAAGGTTCCGAAGGTCCACCACGTTAAACTCCTACTTCTTCTTTCTGTGAAGATTCACCTTCCCCTTACTTTGGATTTTTCTGAACCCTTCATTTTCCTCTTTCCTTGTAGATCTCCTCCACCATGGATTTCATTAACGGAAAGTCCTCAAAGAAGTCATCCTTAGACTCATAAGGACCTAGCTTCCTCGGTGAAGACATATCTTGTTTACAAGGTCTCCTTTCAATCTCTGGATTAAAAGCCTCAAGTTTGGCCTTCTCCTCACTTGAGTTTGGCTAGGGTGAACATCCAATTCTTTCAATTCCCGTCAAACCTTCAAAAACAAATTCTCTGATACCTTAAACTTGATCTGAATGTGATAAGGTTTTACTCACAAAATTTGCAAGTTAAGTTTATGTATTTAACAAGGCATCGGATCATTAAGAATGCGATACATAAACTTATAAATATTATGTAGAATTAACAATGATTAAGTGCAGAATTTAAAGTAGAAAGAATAGCATCAAAAGAGAAATGAGACACGAGAAGTTTGATAATCAAGTTCACCAAGGTGTGCCTACATATATGGGTCCTGCTTTGAGTGGTGACCTCTTTATTTCTCTTCGTTGAATTCTCAATTACATCAGTGAGTTGTTTACAATCTTCTACAAAAGAACTATGAATCTATTGTACATGACCTCCATGAACAGATGAAAAATACCTCACCAAAATCCTCTCTTGAACAGGCTCAAAAGGCCTCTTACAACATGACAACTTACAAAAATGGTCTTTCTCGTATAGGCTTTCTCTCCACATCACTGCATAAAACATCCATGTTCTTTCATGAAAAAGTTGCATGGTTTATATAGAAAAAGAGTTGGGGGTCAAATCACAACTTCTCCCCAAGCTATGGCCTCTTCCTAGGCTAAAATCCCCAAAAATATGGTAATAAACCCATAATACAAGGCATAAAAATATTAAAATATTTAATAAAATCTTGTTATATAGATGAAAACCTACTTTAGGGTTTCAAATGTGTGCACACACCTGGTTCTCAGCCCCTAGTTATGTATCCATCCACATTGGTCGACGAGTAGCCCCCGATGACTGGGGGCTCACCCCCGTATGCTTGCCTGATCCAAAATGGATCTAGGGAGGCCTAAAAATCAAGGTTCTTGGATTCAAATGAAAATAATGTCATTGCATCGATCTCGTCGTGCTGATTCCAACCATATATGTTTTTCTGCAAATTGACATCGTATGTCAAAGTTATCGCAATCTGAAGATCATGTCAAATAGGTAAAAAAGTCCAAGTCAAAGTAAGTGATGATGTCAGAAGTACGTCATGATGATATCAGCATGCTGACATGGCAACAGCAGGAGCTAACACATGTCAGTCGAATTCAGCGTTTTCAAGATGAGTTGGACCAGTACGAAAGTCACACATGGAACTGTAAAGAAGTGACACGTGGCATCGTACATATGCTGACACGTGGTAGTATGGATCCTGACGTGGCAGGGTGATATGTGGCAGTATGGATGCTTACATGGTAAGGTTGTACGATGATGTGGTAGCCTGTACAGATCAAACATGGCAGGGACATATGATGACATGGCAGTTGTACAGATGACATGTGGTAGGGTCGTACGATGATGTGGCAATGGTATGGATGACACATGGTAGATGATTGTACAGGGTTACATGGTTTGGGAAAATGGTGAGGATACACGTGGCCCAACGAGGAGGTTCCACATGGAACCTTCTAGAAGGTCAACCAAATCTGGCGGTTCCACCAAATCTGGCGGTTACCACTAGATCTGGCGGAGATCCTCCAAATCTGGAAAAATATCACTAAATCTGGCTAAATGGCGCTAATATTGGTAATTGTCGCTAAATTTCATAGATTCTGGCTTATTTAGTTGGGCATGAAAATTAAGAAAAATCAGTTTTTTTGGCACACAAATCGAGACTATATAGACTGTACAGATCTGACAGGGTGCAACATTGGGATTCGTGTTGAGGGGAGGTGTCGAGGGACTATTCAGAAGCAGTTTGAATTTATACTCAAAAGTTTCAGAATTTTGAGGGGAGTCCGAATATGGCTTCTGTTTCTGCATCCGATTAGCCAAACAAAAAAGTTCCTCCAGAGCCCAAGATGTAGATCCAAGCATAGTTGACTTTATACTCAAAAGTCTCAGAATTTCTTGTTCTAGCCAATGGTCATGTTTGTTTCTATCCAGAAGTTGCAGATCTGAAAGGTGGTTTCATGAGCTATTATGTAAGCCTTTATTTTGTATTCTTTAAGAATTTAAGATTAATAAGAAGCATTTCCTACTGAGATAAAAGATCGGAAACATAGGCAAACTTGTGTCAAACTTCATTATTAATATTGGTGTTATGATTAATTGTTTTTACTTCTTATATGGATGCAACATTATTTAATTAAGCTTCTTCCCTTAATTTCTAAATGGTAAATAAACTCATGCATAAACTCAACCATATTCTTTAAAAGATCAATTACAGATCAATTGGTATCATAGCAAATTGACAGTTGGTTGTTTGATTTTGCATGATTACCAGGGAAAAGCTATGACATGGTGAAGGAAATCTTGTATAAGGAGATCTAGATATTGGATAAAGAAAGAGGACATCTCAAAGTGAGAAAATGGAATCGAAAGAAGGAATTTCTCAAAATGAAAGAGAGTTTCAAAAGACTTTCTTTGCCATGTAGGAGATGGTAATAGTGTTGTATGATGATTACTTGGAACGGAAGAGATATTTTCAAGGGGAATCTTCAAAGCAAGACAAAAGTGAAGAAGCAGAGGATCTACCAAAATCTCCTCCTTCGCCTCCTTCATCTCCATCATCTTCGTCTTCTTCAAGTACAAGTTCAAGTTATACTGCAAGAAAACATTCTCATAAACATAAGCCTGACATGCCATTACTTAAACTTGATGTAAAATTTGTTTTTCCTATGTATAATGGTGAAGTTAATGATGAGAAACTTGATAACTGGGTTAGACAGATGGAGGTATATTGTAATGTGTAGCAAATAAAATATGAGGCAACCAAAATCAGATTGGAATTGCTTTGTCTTGAAGGCACAACTCTCATCTGATGGAAAAGTAAGATGCAACATGGAACTTAGCAAGTTGGTAAGATTTTTCCATCATGGCATGATTTTATTTCCGCACTTGGAAAATAGTTCTATCCTTTGGGGTATAAGGAAAAGTATTTAATTGAATGACAAAGTCTTAAGTTAACTAAAGGAAAATCAGTGCAGGAATACACAGATGTATTTCATAAGATGGCTTTGATGTTAGATGTTCCATTAACTACACAATAAACTCTTATGAAGTATATAGGAGGATTGTGTGATTATATTCATAACACTGTGTTTATGTTTGGACCTACTAATCTTGTTGAGTTTTATGTTTAAGCAATGCATATTGAAGCAGGGAAAACTAGAGATCGTGTATCAAGGGAAACATCTTCAAAGAAATATGGAAAAGGAAAAGGGAATGGAAAGAAAGAAAATTCAACGGAAGTAAAGGAATAGAAACTCTCTTGAAAGCATTGCAATAAAGAAGGGTACGATGATGAGCATTGAAGACAATTGCACCCAGAGAAGAGATAGAAGTGGTTCAAAGAGAGGAAAGGGAGGCAAAAAGTTGCAACAACAAAACGTCCAACAGACTTGGGGTATGATTCAAATGATGAGACTAAAATCACAACAATTGGTTTGATAGGTAAAATTAGTGATGGTTTTGATTCAAGAAGTAAATTGTTTCATATAAGGGTCATAACGAAACATACTAATATCGATACATTAATAGATAGTGGATCTCCATCTAACTTAATTTTGGAAGAAGTGGTTAAGAAATTGGGATTAAACACTAAGATGCATCACAAACCCTATTCACTAAATTGGATAAGCAAAGATCATAATTTTCCCATAACAAAGCAATGTATCATAAAGTTTTCAATTACATATAAGTATGTGGATCAAGTAATATGTGATGTGGTGCCATTAGAAACATGTGTAATGGTCTTAGGTAGCCCTTATTTATATGATCGCAAAGAAATATTCTACAAGGAACATAATCAATGTCACTTAACTAAAGAAAGCAATGAATATGTTGTACATGCTCTTCACAATAAAGAAACTCAATCTCTTCTAACAATGAAAAAATTAAATAAGGCATCTTATGCAAGCAATACAACGGTAATTGTGCCAAGTAAAGCAGTTGATATTAAGCATGAACACAAGATAGTTGTAGGATGGGAATTCAATCATACTTTGCTTCAAGATAAGTTAATTTCCTGCAAGCCAATCAAACATATTGGTTCAGTTTCAGATATATTTATGATGTTATTTCTTCTAATGTTTTCTACATGGATGGTAGTGGATTTAGTAATATGTGAATGAGCTCAAATGGCTAACAATATGCTTTCAGTTGTCATGGTTATTATGCAATTTATTATGATGCGACAGGTGCACAAGATAGAGTTGAAAGACAAAGGAAAAATGGGGAGGCCTATCCCACACTTGATGACTAGTTAATACCCTCTTGGATGACCAAAAGGTCTTAGTGGTGAGGAATGATCTAAAATGGATCTAGGAAGGCCTAAAACTCAAATTTCTTGAAATTAGACGAAACTCGTGCCATTGTGTCGAGCGCATCGTGCTGATTCTGACCATATATTTTTTTCTAAAAATGGACACCATATGTAGAAGTTATCGCGATATGAACATCAGGTCAAACACAAAAAAGTCAAATTCAACATGTCAAAGTCAACGATGATGTCAGCAGTACATCATGACGATGTTAGCATGATGTCATGTTGATGTCAGCATGTTGATGTGGCATCACCAGGAGATGACACATGTCATTCAAATTCAACATTTTTGGGCTGAGTTGGACCAATACAGAAGTGACATGTTGCAATGTACAAAAGTAACATGTGGCAGGGTGACACATGGAAGTATAGATGTTGATGTGGAGAGGTCGTATGATGACATGGTAGGGTGACACATGGTAGTACATATGTTGATGTGGAAGGGTCATACGATGATGTGGCAGCCTATATGGATGACACATGGAAGAGTTGTACGATGATGTGGCAACCATACAGATGACACATGGCAAGGTCGTATGATGATGTGGAAACCATATGGATGACACATTGCAGATGATTGTGCAGGGTGACGTGGCTTAGGCCAATGGAAAGGTGACACATGGCCCAATGAGGAGGTTCCACATGGCACCTTCTAGAAGGTCCACCAAATCTGGAAGTTCCACCAAATATGGTGGAGATCCTACAAATCTAGCAGAATCTCTCTAAATTTGGCTAACTGGTGCTAAGTTTGGAAACTTTCACTAAATTTGGCATAGTCTATCTTATTTAGCCAGGCACAAAAATCGAGAAAAAATAGTTTTTTTGGCATGAAAATCAAGACTGTATGGATCTGACAAGGTGAAACATTGGGATTCGTGCCAAGGGAGTACTCATAAGTAGTTCGAATTTATACTCAAAAGTTGCATAATTTCAGGGGGTGTTCGAATTTGGATTTTTTTTCTACATCTGAGTAGCTAAATAGAAAAGTGCCTCTAGATCCCGAGATGTCGATCCAAGCATAGTCAAATTTTTACTCAAAAGTATTAGAATTTTCTAGTCCAGCCAATGGTGATGTCTATTTCTGTTGAGAAGTTCCAGATCTGAAATGTGGTTTCAGGAGTTGTTATGTAACCCTTTCTTTTGTATTCTTTAAGCATTGAAGATTAATAAGAATCATTCCCCACTGCGACAAAGGCCCAGAGACGTAGGAAAACCTATGTCGAACTCGATTATCAATCTTGGTGTTATGGATTGTTTTTTTTACTTCTTATATGGCTACAACATTCTTTATTTAAGCTTCTTCTCTTGATTCCTAAATGGTAAATCAACTCATGCATAAACTTAACCATAGTATTTAAAAATCAATTATGGATCATCGCCACATTGACAGAAAAACCATGGGTGGTGGTAGTGGTTTCAAGCCACGCCTGTCCACCAAATTAGTTATCAGAGTGTTGTTAACTCATTTCCTAGAGAGACAGTCGGAGGCTTGAAATGATGGGAGTCCAAACAAATTTTTAACCGGGGCTTATTGGACTGATCCAGGGTGCCACATACCACCCTGTGATTGGGCCACCTAGAGGTACCTCGTTGGCCTATACCATGTCATTGCATAGTCAGTGCCAACCAATCCGCCCAGTCAGTTGTCCACATGTTTTCATAGTCAGTTATACAATTGGCATCGTATGCCATGCATCACAACTAGAGCCTGTCACTTGTATGCCATGTCACCAACTGTACCATACCAACTGTCATCCATACTTCCACGTGTCATCATTAGAGAATGCCATATCACTATATGGACTGACACCTCAGCATCTGTACAGTCAATTCATCTGCCACATCAAACTCTGAAATGTCCAAATCTGTTTGCCACATGTCAACGCCTAGTGCTGCCATGTTAGCATTTTTATGATCCATACGATTGATGTCACCCTACCATGTGTCATGACAACATACTAATGACATCAGCAGTATGAACTATTGACTTTGAATTTTTTCCTCTTTACCCAAAACTTTAGACTACGATAACTTTTGCATACAAACTCAGATTTTTTATCCATTTAAATCGTCGGAAAGATTACGATAAGAAATTCACGGTGGCATAGTTTTCTTGAGCATTGCGGAACTATTATTTTGAGCATGTTGGGATGCTCCTAGATCACTACCTAATTTATGCACTCTGATACCAACTTTCACACCAGTGGAAACTCGGGAGAATGGCAGAAACATCCACCATTCTCAACAATGTGCAAATCCATAACTTTTCAACTCAAGGAAAAGGTCGCTATGTTCCACTTGGCATGGACTACACCTAACACTTAGAAACTTCACCATTTAAATTTTCATGATAACATTCATACTTACAACATGTAGGTAATAGAACACATCAAGTATACAGTGTAACAATTGTGCAAGTAAGTTGGGTCGCAAAACCGTCCTAATACCCAAGTTTTATTACAAGGTCCAACATCATGTTCAGCCTAGAACTCGTGTGACACTAAAGAATATTTACAAGGACCTTTAACTTATTTATATCCAACAATACACATGTGTGAATACAAAATATAGATATCCATCATGCCCACCCTTGTAAATCCCTTCGTGCATAGTAAAAAATATAGACGAGTCACTTCTCCTTCACGATTCACTCCTTTGTTTCATGCTTCCTTTTCCTTAGTTCGTTCGACCCCTCTCTCATCTTCCAAACTTGTGTTACTTCGATACTAGATCATGCAACATAACACCTCACCAACAAAATCATCTCATCCATCAACTTCCCCATCTCAAGAAAACCATCCCTCTTATGTTATCTTCATTTCAAACTCCACAAGGAGACACAAGTCGCCCACCTAGTGTGACTTGGTCTTTTGGGAGGAGCTTGCCTTGTCTACCATGAATTTTTCTTAGATTCCTCAGTCCCTTTCATTGTAAAGTATGACTATTGAATTCTCAATATCCTTTGTTTTGGTCTGATCCTTGTGCATATATAGGTTCTCTCCCATATGAATCAGTGTGTCTCTTGCTTATGGGTTGTTCGAGCTACCGTTTGGAAATTTCCTCCACTTAACAATTCGAATGACCTTTGTTTAGGTATGTGCATCCCTTAAGTGAGTTGACTCAACTTGGCTAAGTGCACCCTATTTTCTTTCCTGGACTCATCTGCTTCATTGGGTTCGAAAGTCTTTCCCACAATCTTTGGTAAATAGTCTTTTGTATAACTTTTGTTGCATGACCCCTTGCCTACGTCCATCGAATCTTAAACCAATGTCCTCATCCCTCCAACCGACCCATTGTGGGTGCAAACGTTCCTTAGGTTAGTCGAGCCAACTCACTGTTGGCAGCCATTTTTCATTTTTATCTTTTCCTTACAAGATGCCTACACAGGGATTTTGAACCCTCAATACTCGTCGCAATTCTTTAAAACAAAACAACACTATTATCTTGCGCATTCACACACCTGCCTTTCATTTTCACTTTCATGACTGCAAGCGTGAAAACCTTGAATTTGAAGTCATGTCGATGGCATTAAAATCATCTTTGGATTGTTACGAATACTCTTGTTCATGTGGTCATTTCCCCTCTAACTCAATAATGGTCATACAGTTGGCAAAACACCAAACCTTTATTCACTTTGCATTTTTGTTGATATGGTTTCAATTTATAAATTCATGATGCAATGATTTTTGGTGTCT
>ML788077.1:85657-126662 GCA_009831015.1 Picea engelmannii
AAGGGTGAACAAACAGCTTTGGGCAACAAGCTTACGACTATTCGCAGAAGAAATACTCTGAGTGCAAGATCAACTTGGTTCAGAGTCTCAAGAAACTGAGGAGGACTTGACTGGATCTTCCAATTCCAAGTCACTCAGCGCTGGGAAAAACACAAGGACTGGCCAGAAACATCATAACTGCTATAGTGATCCTATCCAACATCATCCTATAATATCTATAGCTCGACTGGATCATCCAATTCCGAGCGATTCTAACGCAGTGTAACAAAGATGTAAAAGAAACTGGCATTCATCAGGCAGGAAGTCTCAAGAGTTCATACATAACCAGAGTATCAGTGCTTCATTAAAGATTTACAACCGGGAGCTCAGCTCAACCATCGATCGATACAAAAATGGCGAAAACACCTACATATACTTAGAACCAACAACAGCAGCGGAACCAAGACGTTGCATTGAAATCTTTGCATCTGCATGGCTTCTGACAGTCAACCTCTGAAGGGTCGTGCAACTTAAGTCAGACGCAATCTAATTCTTTGACAGTTCCAATGGCGAATCGACGTGCCTTTAATTCATGGCCGTGCTTTCCCATTATGGCAGAGGCGATATCTAACCACCACCAACTGCTTCAATAACTTCTTCATCGAGATCGAGGATAACCCGGCCAACTCGGCACTTCTGCAACGTGGAGGGCCTCCCACGATGCCACCTGGAATAGATGAATGGTTTAAGGAATATGTGTGGAGGCCAGTGCGGAAGGTGGGGGCAAGGGAATGGAGTAATGGGGCCGAAACAGCGGGGTTGCGGAGGGAAGCGATGAGGTGTAAGAGAAGTGGCGAGAGGGAGACATGTGGCGGAAGGCGATACGTGGAAGGAGCGGGACACATGGCAGGCAATGGATGGATGGTGAAATGGGAAAGGGACCATGTGAACTTGAGAAGGGGAGAGTGATAGATGTCGGACGATGAGGAAAGGGTAAAAAAGAGAACGAGCCTCATCGCACAACCAGGAAGAGGACATATGGCCAGAGGGAGGATGGTCCATAAGATGACATGACGGAAAAGGGGCCCACATTAGGCTAAGTACAGTGCATCTTAGAAGGACGGGATTGTGCGAGCGCCGTTGATCCGGGCGCTAAGATCTCAGTCGTTGGAAAGTTGCACCCCCGATTCCAGACCCCCCCCCTCCGCTTAAAGGTAGAAAGGCAGGGGGGGTCCGAAATTTTCTTCATTGCCGTTGATCTGGGCACGCCGATCTGGACCATCGAAGAGGTGCGCCTCTGATTCCGGACCCCCCCCGCTTAAAGGTAGAAAGGCAGGGGGGCTCCGGAATTGCATGTGTGCCGTTGATTTGGGCGCGCAGATGCACGTCGTCTAGATCCGTTCACTGCTTACGACGTGCACATTTACATTCAAAACTTAGGACAAGTGTGTTTTAACCCATTCTTTTACATTCTAACCCCCTTACAAGAAATATCGCTAACAATTTTTTTTTTGTTTGTTAATTTGTGCAGGACCTGCGATTAACCTGTGGCTTGAGAAACCGCGACTCAGGGGCATCTAAGCCGTCAAAATCACTCGGGGATTGCACCCGGCCTGAGCCACACCAACCCTTAACATGGTTGGATTTTTTGTCCCCGCGGGTTTCGAACGGATGACTTTAACATCACAGAGTGGCTTAACAACACACTCTGTCACCGACTGTCCTACACCTCGGGGACCAAAAAGTTGAAGGACATGGGGGTGGGCTTTGATCCACTTATGTGTGCATGGGTCATGATACAATTTATTATAGCATCTATGGGTGCAACCACACGTTTGACCACTACCTCAAGGTGTCCCCATGGCTCCAGGTAAAGCCCTCACGAGAATTGAACCTTGCCCAATGGTGAAAAACTCCTCGCTTTCCACCATTGGATCCAACCCCTTTGGGTGAAATATCGCTAACAGTTATTTAAACATTGATTTTAAAATGATTCTGTTGGTTTTGAATTGGCATAAACGATTGTGTTTGCGTTGAATTAGTACAAAATATTTGTTTGCTAAATCGAATATGGTTATGTTTTGTTTGAATTGATTCAAAAACGATTCTGTTAGTTTTGAATTGGCATAAAAGATTTGGTTTGTTTTAGTGTGAATGATTTGCTTTGCTTTGAATTAGTAATTAAGGGTTTGTTTGATAGATCACATACATTTCTATTGTCATTGGATTAATTTAAAACGTTTTTGTTTGTAAATATGACTAGCTACATAATCGTGAGTTTTTGTAGCTAGTCATAAAAGTTGGATTTTTGTTGATTTTACAACTAAACACTATCTAAAATTGTTTATTCTTGTCCATCTACAGGTACACACGAATTTCAATGGGAATTTCACCTACTGTGGAAGTTTAGACCATGCTTATTATTACATAGTTTTGGTTTAGGTTGTTAGTCTTAGTTAGAAATAGAGATTTGGGAGATTGTTCCCATATTTTTTGCAAACAGTTTTTGATAATTCCCACAGGGAATGTTTCACCCTGGGGCCTTTATATACTTATTATTTTTTGTAAACAACGGATCACTGTTGGGAGGACAGAGACTATGGACTTATGATTATACAGAATCGAATATAAGTGGATTTGTTGTACGCCTTTAGCTTCAATTTATCTTACTTTTGTTCAAGTTTTGTGCATAACAATTTGTAATCAAATTATTGACTACTTTAGATATCAAGATTTGTTACAGGTTGATGCATTATGATTTAAATTCTATCCATATTTGACGTATCTCATTTTACCCACAACAATTACTCTGTTTGAATTTAATGAATAGAAGGTTTATCTTCTTTGTTAAATGAATGATTATGTACAAATCTTCGCACTGGGATTTATCTAAATGTGATGATCTGTAAACTATAAGATTGTTGTTGTTTTATGTCTTGTTTGTTCTCTCATTCATATTCAAAGAGCGTTGTTGCTTCCTGTTTACGAGAAGCTTGTGGAAACTCTGGTGTGGGTTTCTCCCATCAAACAACTAAATCGAGTACAGTGAATACGACAAATAGGAAGCTCTTCTACATGTCAGTTTGTTAGTGTTATTCAATTAGTTAGTTAATATATAAATTTCTTGTAATCTGAACACATTTCATTGTTCATCTCTATAGTTCAGATTTACAGTTAGGATTGTTATTTTAATTTCTTAGCTTAGATAGCTTTCATTTTGTTCCTTTCTCATAAAAATTATAAAAATAAAAAATAATAGCTTCGCTGTCATAAGACATTTTACAAATGATTTTGCAAATTTCGATCAAAATTTGTATTCTGTAAATACTGTACATATATAATTGAGATTTAATTGTATTGATAGATGAACATTTAATAAGTAGAATGATTTTTTTATAATATTAGTTAGTGAACTGTAAATATATATTTTATATTTGTATTTAGTTTGTTGTAGCTTCTTTTTTCACTTAGATTAATTTCTTTAGTTTAGTTTCTTTTTTTGTTTACCTAGGACTTAGATCGGCTAACGGAGCCGCTAAACTTGTCAGAGTGGATCATTCCAAATGGCTTGGGTTATTTAGACAACACTGGACCGGATCCACTCCTCCAGTTGACGAGCAGTCAATTTCGCCCATCAACAAATGGTGCTAGAAGGAGGGCCGACTGACAAGCTGGCCTTGTAGGAGCCTTTATTTTAAATGTATTCAATTTCCCCCATGGCTCCCCAAATCACTGTGTTGGAACATGCTTTCAACTTCTCATTACCCAATGTTCCCAACGAGACAGTCTCTCGCTTGTCCAAACACACCTTTGATGGTGGAGGCAATATATCTGATAAAGACCACCTTAACAAGTTTTGGTGCAAATGCATCAAACATGACATCTTAGATTTAAGAGTTTTATGCAGACTTTTCACTTTTACTTTTAGAGGTCGGATCAAACATTGGTTTGAATCCTTTCCAGCATGTGACATTTTTGATTGGTTTCAATTTGTAGATGAGTTTCTAGATGCTTTTGAAATTTATGATTTTGATCAATTATGTGAAGAATTTCATACTTCGCTAATCAACGACGATTCATCTTCAGAAGACATTTTGACAAGATTCTATCATATCCTCTATAAATTTAATCTTGATGACATGTCATTTGCATTAAGTCTCTTATGTGATGCTTGCATCCCTTCCATCCAGTCATATTCAAGAACGAACAAAGAACCAATTGCAAATCCTATCACTCAACTGCAAGAACAATTCTCTTCGCAAGAAGAGAAGAATCCTTCCGAAAATGTTGAACAAGCTAGGGAGGTAGAATCTATTGACCAGGTTCTTATTGACAACCAAATTGGTTTCTCCTCTGAATCATTGTATTTTCAGTCTTCGACCAATATGGAAGAAAATTCATTTCTGGCTCTAGGTGAATAGCCTCATTCTTGTAACTCATGCTCTAATCAATACTTAAAATCATTCATTGAAGAACACTTAAGCGAAGAAAATCGTCTTGAATGTTCTAGTACTCCTATGAAACTGATTAGAGAAGAAGATATGCAACTAGAAGAAGAAACCTTAAACCTACATCCTCAAAACGCACTTTGTTCACAGGAAAGACTAGATGTTTGTCACATAAATTTTGAATTATCTATCACACAAAAGGCAAATCCAGATGATCATATTATGTTGAAGAATTCGTCACCAAAACATAGTGAGAGTTTTAAAGAAAGTGAAGAGAATTGTCTCGAGAATACCATTGTTGAGTATCATAGTTCAAGAGATTCTTTTCATCTTCTTATTTCTGATTCCTTTTATTCTTTATATCCTGATCTATTCCTAGATTCTGGTGGACTTGACATATTACCTACAACATGCTACTCTTTTCCACCACAATCATATTCTTTCGATATGCTAAATTTTGGTGAAATTAATTCCGAGCATAACATTGATAAAACCGGATTTGACGCTTGTTCACTTTCATCACTCACATGGGAAAGGGACATTTTGCGAGATGATTTTACACAGTTTATTGTTGAAAAAGACAATGCATTATATTTTATGGAGATCAAACGTTCTACATTTCATATTCGTTCTTTGTTTAGCTCGAATCTTAATGTTTATGCTTCACATTTTGAAATGATCAATCTCATCGAAGGAAACATTCAAACCAATGATCCAATTGATTGCACGAATCCTCCTATGATGATTTTCCCATTGATATATTCATTTCATCAAATTCATGGTTTGCATCCTCATTTTTCTGACAAGATCTTAGGATGGCTTGAATATTCATATATATAAAAAATTCATAATAAAGACAAAGTTGTGCTTGCTTTTGTTTTTACCTAAGTATCTTGGAAGTAGGCGTGACATATTTCTTTTAGATCCTCCATGTGAAGAAATTAATGAACACTTAGAGAATTGTCAGGAGGATGGGGCATTTCAGCCTTGGCTGATGGTTATTTCATTTCCTCGTAATCTTGACAAGTTTTTCAAACCTAATTAGACTCGCCCATGCCATTATGACCCTTATCACGACAAGATTTCACAATGGCTGGAGGATTCGTACAACAAGAATATCCAAGGAAATGGTAAGATCATGCTTACTTTGTTTTTAGATGATGATTTTGAAGGTAAGTGTGATATGTTTCTGTCATTTGTTGATATATTAACATTCTTATTAATAATGTTTGATTTTGTTTCCATTGCAGGATTGGAGTTACTTTGATGGCTACATTGGAAGCATGACTTCACGTAGTATCTTGATTTGTTTAATAGTTAAGGTAGGTTTAGGAATAGGTTTTCTTTCATTTGTATTTCTCACTATTTCTCTTTGTAATAATGCAGTCATGAACACAAGTGGGCACACCATGAGAACCATAATACGACTGTTGTCAAGGAAGTCCCCTTGATCCTTTTCTCTTTACTTTTAGTTGAACATTTATTTTCAAAAACACAGTATCATCATGAAAATCTTAAATGGAAAGTAAAGAGATATCTGAATCAACCCTGACCCAAGGTATAATGAGTAGGACTGCTTTCCCATCAAACAGGATTTTCCTACTTTCTTTCAATCTCTCAAGGGATTTGTTGCATGAGGTTTTCAAATGCACCTTTTGTACATATTTTTTTGTTTGGATTTCTTTGATTTCCAATTTTTCTTCGCTGGTGTGTTTTGTTTCCTTTTATGCTTACCAGTATTTCTTTTGAAATACACATACCTGCATTATGAACTGTTCAGACAAAGAAAACAGAAAATTCTTTCTCTGAAATGACTGCTGAAAAGTTGTCTAAACATCAATTATAATATACTTCTGAAATTTACAGCCATGTTGAGAAAAGACTGTTGTTTGAAAGAAGTTTATTGATTTCAATCTATAAGTAAAGCCTGTCACGATCATCCATTATCTTCTTACGCTATCCCTGTTCCTTAAGGGAATAACTTAGAAGATGTCTCCCTTCTTTCGAAGGTCGGTTTTGTAAACAAACCATCTCTGAATCTTAATAAAGGACAACTTAAAAAATTCTTTCAAGGTCTGTAAAAATATGTCCAAAATATTATAATTTGCAGTGTCACCCTGCTCAATTATATATCTTTAAAAATTAAATAAATCATAAAAGAGTTGTGGGAAGTTCTTGTAAACCCAATGGGATGCTGAACAGGTCTGCTGGCAGTGGGTAAATACATGCATGACGCCAAGACAACTTCATCGAGGTACTGAACAGGCCCACTGGCAGCGAAGCAATGTCGGGTATATGAAAATTCGTAAGTATGAAATCTCTTGACCTTAAAATGTCCTTTATTCTGATCTGGAACTTCTTGGCAGGATACAGATATCAGAGTGGGTTAAATGGAAACATTGTCAAGGCTATGGACGCCTGCTAGAAACAATGGCTCTATCAACAGTATTGGAGATTTATTTTTAATATCATGACTCGCTTGTCTTAAGACTGTTATCAGTTTTCATCTTTTAAGCACAACTGGAATTCTTTGATTAATGATGATGTTTAAACAATTTTCTGGTTGTTTTTGAGTTAGAATTATTCTCATTATCATAATGTGGATTTGTTGTTTTGGCAGAGATAATTGCTTCTACCAGTGTGTCGCCATTGTTGGCAGCCATTTTGCATTTTTATCTTTTCCTTACAAACTGCCTCCACAGGGGTTTTGAACCCTCAATACTCGTCGCAATTCTTTAAAACAAAATGACACTATTATCTTGCGCATTCACACACCTGCCTTTCATTTTCATTTTCATGAATGCAAGCGTGAAAACCTTGAATTGGAAGCCATTTCGATGGAATTAAAATCATCTTTGGATTGTTACAAATACTCTTGTTCATGTGGTTATTTCCCCTCTAACTCAATAATGGTCATACAGTTGGAAAAACACCAAACGCTTATTCACTTTGCATTTTTGTTGATATGGTTTCAATTTATAAATTCATGATGCAATGATTTTTGGTGTCCTTGATTAAACCCATGGTGCAATGGTCGATGTAGTGGTTTCTTTGAATCATACAAACGCTATTTTTTATTTAGCATACAGACCAATTGTTGGTTATGAACACTATGGTTTTCAGATAGTAATTGGATATTTGGTCATGATCTTTTGGTTATGTATGTTATGGCTTTCGATGAGTATGTGATTAATCCATTTGATATTTGGATTTTGATGTCAATGATTTGAATTACCAAGATGTCATCGATTGTACATGTCAAAATGAATGTTTTGCATGGTTCTAATTACTTCCACCACCCTCGCACGCATAGGCGTTAAATGTTTGTCTTGCATCTCGGGCTACCTCTGCTTGTTTTGAGAAAACTGTGGGAATTGGTCCTGTGTCTACCCTATCTAACCACCTCACCGTTTACCCTGCTGACTGTGTGCTCTCTGCTATGGATCCTGTAGTGCGAATTTAACCCCATGGTGTTCAGAGTCTGTTACTGTTTGATCGTGCCAGAGAAGGCTGCCCCCGTAATTGCCTCCCAGAGGCACGTTTTGGTGTGAGTGATTCTAGGCAAACGGTTTTGAATCATATCAAACCCTTGAAAATCAAGAACCGAAATTAGCCCCTTTACCTTCGTTGTGGGTGGTTTCCTCAGAAATTCCATCTTTACAGAGATATAAATAATCCTTTAGAGGTAAAATTTCAGATCCTCTCCGTGGCTAAAAGGTGTGTTTTGGGTCTGTGTGCATTTGCTGGAACGTTTATTACCTCTCCAGCCCTGGGACTCAGAATCCCTTCCACCCGTCCAGCCTTGTGCCTATTGCCCTCTGTTGAACCCTTGATCAATCCAAATATTTATCAAGCAGTCTGTCAGCAAGTTGAAAGACAACATGCTCTGTTCTCTTTAAAATGTAGAGGCAACCACTGCCATTGTTAACTCGAAATTATCCTGACCGAATCGTATCCCTACAGCCAAGGTATGCTATTTCAACATTGATTTTAAAACGATTCTGTTGGTTTTGAATTGGCATAAACGATTGTGTTTGCGTTGAATTAGTACAAAAGATTTGTTTGCTAAATCGAATATGGTTATGTTTTGTTTGAATTGATTCAAAAACGATTATGTTAGTTTTGAATTGGCATAAAAGATTTGGTTTGTTTTAGCGTGAATGATTTTCTTTGCTTTGAATTAGTAATTAAGGGTTTGTTTGATAGATCACATACATTTATGTTATCATTGGATTAATTTAAAACGGTTTTGTTTGTAAATATGACCAGCTACAGAATCGTGAGATTTTGTAGCTAGTCATAAAAGTTGGATTTTTGTTGATTTTACAACTAAACACTATCTAAAATTGTTTATTCTTGTCCATCTACAGGTACACATGAATTTCAATGGGAATTGCACCTGCTATGGCAGTTTAGAACATGCTTTTTATTACATAGTTTTGATTTAGGTTGTTAGTCTTAGTTAGAAATAGAGATTTGGGAGATTGTTTCCATATTTTTTGCAAACAGTTTTTGATAATTCCCACAGGGAATGTTTCATCCTAGGGCCTTTATATACTTATTATTTTTTGTAAACAACGGATCACTGTTGGGAGGACAGAGACTATGGACGTATGATTATACAGACTCGAATAGAAGTGGATTTGTTGTACGGCTTTAGCTTCAATTTATCTTACTTTTGTTCAAGTTTTGTGCATAACAATTTATAATCAAATTATTGACTACTTTAGATATCAAGATTTGTTACAGGTTGATGCGTTATGATTTAAATTCTATCCATATTTGATGTATCTCATTTTACCCACAACAATTACTCTATTTGAATTTAATGAATAGAAGGTTTATCTTCTTTGTTAAATGAACGATTATGTACAAATCTTTGCACTGGGATTTATCTAAATGTGATGATCTGTAACTATAAGATTGTTGTTGTTTTATGTCTTGTTTGTTCTATCATTCATATTCAAAGACCGTTGTTGCTTCCTGTTTATGAGAAGCTTGTGGAAAATATGGTGCGGGTTTCTCCCATCAAATAGCTAAATCAAGTACAGTGAACAGGACAAATAGGAAGTGCTTCTACAGGTCAGTTTGTTAGTGTTATTCAATTAGTTAGTTAGTATATAAATTTCTTGTAATCTGAACACGTTTCATTGTTCATGTCTATAGTTCAGATTTATAGTTAGGATTGTTATTTTAATTTCTTAGCTTAGATATCTTTCATTTTGTTCCTTTCTCATAAAAATTAAAAAAATAAAAAATAATAGCTTCGCTGTCATAAGACATTTTACAAATGATTTTGCAAATTTCGTTCAAAATTTGTATTATGTAAATACTGTACATATATAATTGAGATTTAATTGTATTGATAGCTGAACATTTAATAAGTAGAATGATTGTTTTATAATATTAGTTAGTGAACTATAAATATATATTTTAGATTTGTATCTAGTTTGCTATAGCTGCGTTTTTCACTTAGATTAGTTTCTTTAGCTTAGTTTCTTTTTTTGTTTTCCTAGGACTTAGATTGGCTAACGGAGCCGTTAAACCCATCGGAGTGGATCATTCCAAACGGCTTGGGTTATTTAGACAACGCCGGACCGGATCCACTCCTCCAGTTGACAAGCGGTCAATTTCGCCTGTCAACACTCACCTAAGCACATCCTCCTCACACCTTAGCCGATTTTTTGTTTAGTGATGTGCCTAGTCTTCCACCCATGACCTTCGTCAGACCTCCACATCTAACCTTTTTCACAAGGAATCTTGGGTCAAGTTTCCCCTTGACGCGTCACATGGCCAAGGTGACCCCAACTCACCCCATATATGAAGACGTTGTGTCTTCAAGTATGTTGAGTGTCCTACCTACCCAATTATCTTTGTTTATGTTTGTGGTGGGAGGGCATGTGCCTAGGCTTGGTGCCCTACATATTAATGAACAAGAGCTAAAGGAGCCCCCAGTACTATTGTAGTCATTGAAACAATGTGCATTTTTTAAAATAATTTATTATAATAATTCTCTATATATTTATAGTTTTCGCTTAAAAACAAAACTTCTAAACTTTTAGATGAAATATATAAAAGGATTCTTTAGCATTTTTTCCAAATCCATGATAACACATCTTAAATGTTACAGATTATTCACCACAATTGATTTTTAGGTAGGTATTATAATGCAGTAAACTAATATTGGAGTCAAGTACATATTTGTAACGTACAACATTTTGAATACTTTACTTACCTTTTTTGTTCACTAACATTTTGAATGCTTTACTTGCCTTTTTTGTTCACTTATTTCAACATGTAGATGGTATACCATGTTGGATATAATATTTTCATAAAAGTTTTTTAGAAAATAAAAAAAAAATTATATATTCTAAAGATATTTTTCATTGTTATTGTTTTTTGTTGTGGCTTATCCCTAATTTCTATGAATGGTTGATTTTGTTCTAAATGTTTTAATAGAAAAATATTATGTTTTTTTTTTTTGTTAATGATGCAAAATGAAAACCACGTATTGGTGTTGTCCCCTAAGTTTCAAGGTAGTAAGAAAATAACATAGCCAAAAAGTTTGATAATTTATGATTTATATATGATTTGAAAACAAAAACATTGACAATTGGCAACAACACAACTACAACTAGGGGTTTCTCAGGATGTATGTTGTCACTATTGCAAAGTTCTTATTTGAATATATATATGTTGTCACTATTGCAAAGTTTTTATTTGAAAAAAAAAAAAAAAATATATATATATATATATATATATATATATATATATATATATATATATATATATATATAAATATAATATGCACATGTACAATATATTAATATAGTATATATCTATATAAATAGTATTATATATAAAATAATGGACTAATTTATCACTTTAGGAGATTTCTAAAAAAAAAATTAAAAGAAAAAGTATACTATAAATATTAATATGTTTCTTATTAAAGGACTTAAACAATAAATTAAATCTTTTGTCATATAAGCACAATATTGAAGACATCTATCATAATTTTACAACAATCCTCTCTACCTCCAAAAACAAATTTTCTATCGAAGTGTTTTGTAAAAATAAGAATAGAATTGCTAACCCTTGGTATGACAATGAGTGTAAGTTTGCTAAAATCCATCAACGATTACTCTAATGAGGGTCTATGGTATGACATTAATAGTGTTGTTCAAGATAAATATGATAGTCTATGGTATGATAAATAATTAGAGGATAAAAGAAAATTAAGATATTATAAGAAGGTGGTTAACCCTAATCTTGAAGATCAAAAGTTTCTCTCTATTTTGACTAGCATTAAAAAGAGAATCAATACTGCTAAAGTTAGAACTAATTCTCATGAGCTACATAGTGAGACTTGGCATTGGACAATCCCCAAAACACCATGGCATGGAAGAGTATGTTACCTTTGTGACACCAAGAAGGTTGAAGATAAAAAGCACTTTCTCTTGAAGTGTCATGTGTATACCCTTAAGTTAGCGACCTTGAAATAATTCTTGTAATGCCTTTTGAGCATCCAAATAACATTATAAACAAATATAAATAATATCTTACCTTCCTTAAAGTGGGATAGACCATTTTTTATACCACCACCACCATCATTAACAATAGAACTACTAATAAACATGATAACATCACCTACATATAATAAAATGATAAATTTATTGAAATTTTGATTTATAAACAAACTAAATAAATTATGATCTTACCTACCTTCCTTAAGGTGGGATAGACCATTTTTTATCTAACCACCACCACCATTAACAATAGAACTACTAATAAACATGATAACAACACCAATCACTACCTATAATAAAATGATAAATTTATTGAAAATTTGATGTATAAACAAACAAACAAAATTATGCCAATAAAAAATATTTATAAATGAATTGCCAATTATGCCGATAAAAAATATTTATAAATGAATCGCAATTTAAAAACTAGAACAATTCAAAGGCGACCTTGTTTGTTGGTCTATGATAATATCGTCCTTCTCATTAATATAATTATCTCTTTTACCACATAGATACATTTCTTTGTTTTCTATGAAGTTAAAGTTGGCCTAGGCTATATGATTAAGTGATTGGTCATAATTTATATATATATATATATATATATATATATATATATATATATATGTCTATGTTATTACTTATACTAAAACAACATTTATGGGTTATTGGCAAATATTCTCCCATTTCCGAAGAAGTGTTGTGAAATGATCATGATCGTTACTTTTGTGCTTGAGAGTTTTAATGTGCTTCTATATTTAACATATTTAATGTGTAAGTCGTGCTCCTTTATACACTTTATGCACTCATTCTCAAATAGGCAATATAAATGACAACTACCCTGTAAATGGGAGAATATAATGGTGTATACAAAATTAACAATATTTTTATATGGATTTTTTTTCACAATATTTTTTTAGGGGACATTTGTTTAAAATCTCATAATAAATTGTTAAATTTTATATATAAGTAATTATTTCTATATAATTAGAATGTTTTAGGGTTTTTTCAGCATATTGAATTCATTTTTACATTGAAAATGGATTTTAAATAACAAAAAAATAGTAATTTAATGTAGATTTATGTGAAATGATCATGAACATTATTTGTATGCTTGCTAGTTTTACTATGTTTCTATATTTAAAATATTTAATGAATTGTTTTACATAACTTTGTCCATTGGATGCTAAGAATTCCTATAAACAAAAAAGTATTGTTTTGCATAGCTTTGTCCAGTCCATGCTAAGAATTCCTATAGACACAAAGATATATTGTCTATAGACACAATATATTAAACTCCTCCTTTATACACTTTCTGCACTCATTCTTAAATAGGAAATATAAATGACAGCTACCCGGTAAATAGGAGAATATAATGGTGTATATAAAATGAAAAATATTTCTATATATATACATACTTTTTAAGTTAAAAAGAGCAGAGCCTGTTGTATTAACTTTCTAAAAAAAGGTTACACCAAAAACACCATGTCTGCCAGTTGTCCTGCCGTGTAAGCGGAAACTGAGGCAATTGGCTAGCTATAGTGGTTGCCATTTGTCTTGCCCGAAGGAATCCAAGACAAGTGGCTGCCATTAGTCTGAAGAAAATAAGCTTTGAGTCTGAGGTTTACAAAATAATGGTGCTTGGCCATGACTAGCTTCCAAACAGAAAAATGAACGAAAACCATTAAGAGTGACAATTTACCGTGTGGCCTCCCTTTCATCCATGTCATCCTTTCCATCCTCGTCATCTCCCTTGGTTGTCATCATGAAGGCCTGAGCGCACGTCGGGCATCGTTGTCCGGGCTAGGTATTGGAGTATGCTTCGTAGAGAAAGTCTACTCGTTGGCTGACTAGGCTGATGCGGTGGATTATGTCCTCCACCCAACTCTGTATCTCAAAGATTACCTTCAGGTGGTCCGAGTGGAGGAGTGGAAGGTGGCCGCTCCCTGCCTCTTTCATGACAGACAAAGGCCATGGCCTAAGAATGGTGCCACCCTCCCTATCCAGACTAGCCTCTGATGCCTCGCCTGCCTTATGAATTGTCGTTGCCTTGGCTGCATTGTTTCATTCCAGGTTCATCGTTGGAGGGGTTTGTGCTGCTCCTATGGTCGGGTCTGCATCCATCACTTCCTAAGTTTCTTCTATAATGTAGCAGGGGGGGAAATCACTCAAGTGGGTTGTTTTTGTGTGGAGCTATGAAATTCCTTGAAGGCTCGCTGGGAAGTTTCCCTGGGAAGGAAAGTCGGCGGGTTTCAATTGTTTGGGACCGTGAAAAGAAGGTGGGCTAGGGGGACATGGATGGGTGCCTCCGGGATGAATTCCTCAATAGAGGCCATGGGAGGTAACTCACATTTTTTGTATTTTCATACAAGCTGTGTCCTGGCCAGAGACAATGCCCTCTCGAAGATTTGTTGTTTCCTTCTACGCACAGCCGAAGCATACCATGCAACCCCCTTGTAAGGCTTTCCTTGTTCCCTTGGCATTTGAAGGTGCCCAGAGCTGGTTCCGACGGCAATTGGACAAATACAGTCACACCAGAGCGCAAGGATGCTCCAATGCTACGGCTTCAGCTCCAAATGAGCTCCTTCCTCTCCAAAATCAAGTGAATGCATGAGGATTAAAGTGACTAGACCTGCCATTAAGGCTCTCCACTGATTGCTCTGTAGTTTTGTTCCCATCACATGCGCGAGAAGTCTTGAGTCTTAGGCCCGGTTGCACCAACTTGCCCTCATCCTTAATGTCGAAGGGATGGGGGGCGGTGGCCTTCATTTAAGGCCCGGCCAAGTGCTGTGCCACGTGGTCCTTCTAAGCTAGGTGGCACCCCATCCGGGGGAAAAATATTTCTATATTGATGTAGTTTAAAAGTTTTGATTTTTTTTTGGTAATATTTTTAGTGGACATTTGCTCAAAATCTGAAAATAAATTGTTAGATTCATAGACATAAGTAATTATTTCTATATAACGAGAATATCTCAAAATTTTAAACAACAAAAAATATTAATTTAGTGCAGATTTATGTAAAATGATCATGAACATTATTTTTTTGCTTACTAATTTTACTATGCTTCTATATTAAAGATATTTAATGTCTTGTTTTGCATAGCTTTGTCCATTCCATGCTTAGAAATCCTATAGACACAATATATTAAAGTCGTGCTCCTTTATACACTTTATGCCAGCTACAAAGTAAATGGGAGAATATAGTGGTGTAAACAAAATGAACAATATTTCTATATTGTAGTAGTTTAAACGTTTTATGAAATGATTTTTTTTCGACAATATATTTAGGGGACATTTGTTTAAAATTTGACAATAAATTGTTAGATTTAGATATAAGTAATTATTTTTATATAATCAGAATGTTTCCAGGTTTTTTTAGTAAGATGAAATCATTTTTATATTCAAAAATAGATTTTAAACAACAAAAAATAATGATTTCTTGTAAATTTATATCATCAAATTCCAACCCAAAAAAAATATTTTGTAGAACAGCTAAACAAAAACTATTTTCATCTACGATCACACCCACCAGCTTGCGAGCTGCCTGTGAGGCTGTGATTGTGTTCTCATCAATTTACTGTACTGAAATATTGCATCCCCACGCAGCCGGAATTTTATATTGTGAGGCCGTGTTTTCATCAAGTTAATATTGCATCTTTCCTTAACAATTGATATTTTCATTACTAATTTGAATGGTTGGTTTTTAGAGGAAAAATAGACTTAATTTGAACATGTGGCCGGGTCCTTGTAATAACTATTTAGCTATATGTGAGTTCGTACACTGGAGTTTTTGCACCGAACGGTCACCTGATAATTTGTACTCAACCTACCAGTCTTTTATCTTTCTTTCATATAATGTAGTTAATGATGGGAACCTATCAACAGCAGCAGATGTTAAATGGTGTTGGTTAAACGTTCTAATTTTTCGGGTTTTTATCAAAATCTGATAATGTAAATTTAGACAAAATTACTATTTTCTTGTTTAAATTTCATTTCTGAATGTATAAATGGATTTAACATGCTGAAAAAACCCTAAAACATTCAAATTATATAAACTTAGTTACTCAAATTTACAGATCAAACCATTCATTATCGAATTTCAAGTCAAACCAAAAAAATTAACATTTAAACTAATGAATCATAAATTCCACTGTTCCACGCGAAATTCCAAAGCTACCATTTAGTAATGCGTTCATGGCCATCGTGTTGTACACGTCGCGGAGTGTCCAATTATTGGACCATTCTTTAAACGATCATTTGATTTTTGTCGCATCAATTAACACTTTGAATCTCTCGGATCGCTCTCACCGCTTTATACGAGAGGCAAGCTACGTCCGTCTTTTGTTTCCCGGGTTATACTTTCTTCCACTTGAAGCAAACAGGGAAAAAGTGTGAAAGATACGCGGAGCTAACCGAAAGCGTGTAAAGCACTTTGATGTCGGCATCATAACAAACTGTCAATTACGGTATATGTTACTTCAAGAACTGAATGATTCGTAAGACTTTGTTGGATTGAATGATTACTCAATGTGTACACATCAAACACTCAATATTAGGTCACGGAGTTTGTTGGATTGAATGATTTCCCAATGTGTACCTTTGTGGTTTTTTGGTAAGTTCTTCTACTCATGTATTTATGGACGTGAAGTTTGGGCTGTAGTATTTCTCGTGAATCCTGGAGAAAGATAGAGCAAATACAAAAGAATTTTATAACCTATAATCTCAAAATTAAAGGAAATACGCCCTATCCCATCCTCCTCGTAGAAACTAGCCTCTCCCCTATTGAGAGCATGGCTATGACTAGATANCCCTATTGAGAGCATGGCTATGACTAGATACCTAATGTATAAGAACAAGTTAAACAACATGGAAGACAAGAGGCTACCCAAAATTGCTTCCAAATCAAGTCATAACCACCATCGACTCAAGCGAGGATGGCATAAAGACACCCGATCTTGACTAAACTATTGGGGAATCATGGAAGAAACCATTTTGCAGAATAAAGATACTATTAAAAAAAACGTCCAATCAAAATTTAAGGAAAAAATGTGGTGTGAGAAAGAGTTAGAGGAAAAAAGAAAATTAAGGTATTATAAAGACGTAATCAACCCTGATCTAGAAGATCAAAATTATCTATCTGTTTTGCCAAGTGTAAAGAAAAAAATAAGCATTGCTAAGATAAGAACAAATTCTCACGAGCTCCATAGTGAAACTGGACATTGGTCAATTCCTAAAACGCCATGGGATGAAAGAGTGTGTCACCTTTGTGACACTAAGAAGGTTGAAGATGAAAAGCACTTTCTCTTAGATTGTCCAACCTATACCCATATTAGATCTCATTTTCAAAATATTGATCACACTACCAACCTTCCTAACCTCTTAACTCAACAAAAGTATGGTGATCTTGGAAAGCTTTTTTTAATGCTTTTCGAGCACATAAACAAAATTCTAAAGAATTACAAGTAATCACTTACCCTCTTAAGGTCTGATAGACCAATTAGGTCTTAGTGGACGTTAATCATCATCATCATCATCATATCATCTTATGATTTACTGAAAAAGAGCGTATGTCATTGCGTCGGCTTCATATAGTAAGCTGTCTATAGTAAGCTATCTCTAACATATGCAGTTATTTAAACTTTGTTCATATAGCATCCTATAAGGCTTAAGCTATCTGTAACATATGCAGTGCTTTAAACTTTGTTCATATAGCGTCCTACAAGGCTTAAGCTATCTCTAACATATGCAGTGATTTAAACTTTGTTCATATAGCATCCTATAAGGCTTCCTTATTGGGAAGTGACAACTAATAGATCAAATTGGTCTAGTTGGTTCACGAGGATTTTTATAACAATATCTTGTTGAAACAAATTGGCAAGAATAGTGGCAGCATTAAATGAATTCAGTTTTGTGTAACTGAAAGAGATTTTGTATATATATGAATTCTTCAGAGGCATTTTGTGAGCAAGGGCTTCAAGCCCTCTCTTGGGCTGCCCAATTGCCTATTGTTGGTTGTAACCTCCTAGTTCTTTGATAACAGAATGATTCTACCATTGTCCTGTGGATGTCTCCCTCTGGACGTTAGAGGGTTTTACCACGTAAATCATTGTGTCTCCTATGTGTGTCTATTTGTCTATTTGATTCTTTGTTGTGTTTTAATATCTCTGTGGGTTAACGGCTCAACAAGTGGTATAAGAGCCTTGTGTGGAGATCCATGAAGGATTGTTGACAGATGCGGGGAAGATTGCGCAAGAAAGACGACAAAGGAAGATATGTTGCTCGATGGCTAAAGATATGTTGTTTGGATGGTTGAAGATAGATCATCCTTGTAGTGTTGCCACACAATCTATGTAGTGTTGCATAAAGAGATGCAGATATGCAGTCACTAGTGGAAAGATTAGAGGACGTGCTATCCAATGAAGTCGTGTCTGAGGTTGCTAGGAAATGTCTACCGGGTCGACCACATAGAAGTTACAATGGTCTTCAAGCAGAGGGACGAGATGACTCTCCCTCGGCTGTCATTGTTGCACTGCTGACAAATCTGGGGATTGCTCGAGGTAACGAAGACATTATTTCTGTGGTTGTGGTGGATTTGAAGAGACGACATCAAAACATATGACCATTCAACTTAGGCTTCAATCTTTATTTTGTATTTCTTGGGCTCAAAGAAGAAATCGTTGAGAGAACCGATAATTGCAGTGTAGGTGTTGATAATATATGTCCTCAACATGGCTTCGTGTCTGTCTGCGAAAGGTTAAAGAAATGGAGGACACGGTTTCAATTATCTCGACTTTTTTTTAATTCCACGAAAATGATAGCAATACAAAGCGCCTTCTAGTGGTGCATTTTGTTTTTGGTTTCTATGATGATCCAGATTTTATGAGAAGAACAAAATGACTACATCTTATTAACAGGTTCTTAACACAAAATAGAAGAGATACAGTAAAACTAGTTTTCTCTTCAATAACAAAATAAGTTGAAACTGTAAAATGCAGCAGAAACAAGCTTGCTAGAATGGTCGAGGCTTATCTCTGAGAAGAGATGTGACGACTGCGCTCATTAGAAAGAAGATGATTATAATGAGACTCTGAAGGCCTTTTTACCATAAGAAGGAATTCCAAAAAACCTAGACATCCAAAAACCTAACCCTAGGAGATGAAATGCCAAAAGTCATGTGGGCCCCATTTGGGTAAGTTAGTACATCAACTTCTCAGGGTTGTATCTTTTGCATACGATCTTCGTTTTAGGCGTATGATAGCCCGTTGGAAAGGTATCATTGAAGAGATTCATTTTAGGTGAAATATCAAAGGAATGTCCATATTGCAAACCTATTTTCCCAAAAAAACATCACTTAGGGCCTGAAAACGACTCTCGAAGTGAAAATTGCTAAAAATAGTAAATTACCAAAATTGCCAGAAAACTATTTTGAACCAGTTGGAAAAGGTGGGTGGCCACTGATATCCATCTGGATCAATCCTCCCTCCTTAGGAAAAAATGGTCTCCATTTTATTGAGGTCCCCCATCAGATGAAAAACATTCTGTTGAATTTGGCCTCGGGTGAGCCACTTGCCTTGATGCAGGAGCTACCCTACTTTGATGACTTGATAAAGATGGATTATTTGATGTCGAGTGCCCTTGATTCGTGTGTCTACAATTTGATCATTGGACGCCTGTTGTATGCAGTCGGGGTTGAGCTCTTTTGGTGTCAGTTGTTCTGCTACCTTTGAGGTGTCCAATAATGGTGGGAAATAAGGACGAAGGAGATCCACGTTGAACACTAGGTGCCTGCCAAGGAAAGGAGGAATGTTGAGCTGAAAAGAATTATCCCCCATGGACTTGATGATAGTGTACAGAGTGGTCAAAGATTCTGATGGGGTCCTGTAAGGCGTTCTTTCTTCAAGTGAAACCAAACTTTGTCGCCCACCTGAAACTTATGTGGCACCCGATGTTGATCATGGTGTTGTTTGTACTTATCATTGGATTTCTGTAGGATATCCTGAACCTGTTGGATGATGTGTTGGATCTACTCAATGAACCGGGTGGCTTTGTCATCTTTTGTTGGAGTAGGAGATGAGTCGGTCGAGGTGACCGCAAGGGGAAGTGAAACATCTATGGGACCCAATGGTTGGAATCCCAACCCCACCTGAAAGGGGCTATGGCCTGTTGAGCTATGAAGGGCTCGATTGTAGCTATGCAGAGCTCGGTTGTATGTATGTAGGGCTCAAACATAGGGAAATATCGCATCCCATGTGCAAGGGTTATTTGAATTATACATGCAAAGGATATGCACAATCATTCTATTTATGACCTCGGTTTGGCCATATGTCTAGGGGTGGAAGGTCGTGGATTTGGTAAGCTTTGTATCCAACAGTGACCAGAGGCTCGATTAGAATGTCCTGAGAAATCGACTGTCCCGATATGAGACAATGGTTTGTGGGATTCCAAAATGTACCCACACTTGTTCAAAGAAGAGCTTGGCAGTGGCCTCTGCTATGATGCTCTTCTTGCAGGCAACCATAATCACCATCTTAGAAAAGCGATCAACAACCACAAAAAAAAAGTCATTTCCCTGCTTGGTGGATGGGAGGCCCGACATGTAGTCCATTGAGATGGATTCCCATGTGCTATCAGGAGTAGGAAGAGGGGTGTACAGGCCCTGTTTCTTAGTGGTCAGTTTGTCAATAATGTAGGCAATGCAGGACCCGATATACATGTTGACCTCTTGTCGAAGTTTCGGCCAGTAGAAATGTTTCTGTAGCATCGCCACAATCTTTTCGATGTTGAAGTGTCATGCCACCTAACTGTAGTGGGATTTCTAGATCAACTTCTCTTGCTCTCTTGATGGAACACGGATATGGCCCAGAAGACATAACAACCCATCCTGAAGATGGAAATTATCGACCACTACATTTGCACCCAACATTTGGTAGTTGGTGGCAAATTCTGGGTCTCTCACATAGAGTTGGGGCCATCCAGAGGTCTCATGGCCATAAGATTCTAGCACCATGGTGAGTGTCGCTATTGGCAGTCTGCTGAGGCAATCAACGATGCGATTGGTGATTCATGTTTTATACTTCATGTTGAGGTGGAATTGTTGCAAGTATGTGGACCAATTTTGATGACGGTCATTCTGCAATTTTCCCTGTGTCTACATGAACTGCAGTGGCTTATGATCAGTTTGGATGACTGTCTCCTTCCCAAGAATGTAATGTCTCCACTGGCGCCAGGATTACACAATGGATTACATTTCTTTGGCATAAGTAGGGTACTTACGGACAACTTCTGATAGTGTCTCACTATGATAGGCCACGGGGTGGTCGTGCTGAGTGAGAACGATGCCCACAACATAGTCTGAAGCATCTATCTCGATCTCAAAGGATTGTTGGAGGTCTGGTAGTGAAAGTACTGGGGATGAGCACAAGCGCTGCTTCAAATCATCAAACACTTGTTGTTCAGACCAACCCCACACAAATTTCGCCTTACCACCACCCCTGTTTATTTGGCTGATGGCCCATGCAATATGGGAGAATTACAACACAAACCTGCGTTAGAAATTGCCAAGGCCCAAGAAGCTCTAAATCTCAGTGAGTGTGGTTGAGGATGGCCAGTTACAGATGACTTGGATATTGGTTGGATCCACATGTACTCCATGTTGATCAATGATGTGGCCCATGTAATGGACCCTGTCCATGCTGAAGGAACATTTTTCCAAGTTGGCGTATAGCTTGTGCTATCGCAGGGTGTGCAGAACCTGCTAAATATGATGCAAGTGTTCGGCCCAAGTTTTGTTATAAATGAGAATGTCATCTAGATACACCACTACAAAAGTATTGGTGAATGGTCGCAGGATATCATCCATCATCCTCATGAAAGTGGTTGGAGCATTTGTCAAACCAAAGGGCATGACCAACCATTCAAAAAGGCCTTCCTTTGACTTGAAGAAAGTCTTCCATACATCTTTCTGTTCTATTGGGACCTGGTGGTAGCTAGACTTCAGATCAATCTTACTAAAGTATTTGGCCCCCGTGAGTTGATTAAGGAGGTCATTGATTCAAGGAATCGGGTACTGGTTTCTGACTATGATTTTATTCAGAGCCTAGTAATCAATGCAGAGTTGCCAAGTTCCATCTTTCTTCTGTACCAGCACGATTGGGCCCCCACAAGGTGATGAGCTGGGACAGATGTGCCCCTTGTGGAGCAATTCTTGAATCTATCACTTGATATCCTCATTCTCTAATAGAGAGCGACGATAGACTGGCCCACTGGGCAGCGATGCATCGGGGGTTCGATCAATGGGGTGCTTGACCTGGCAGTGCATTGGTACCCCTGTAGGTGAGGAGAAGATATCTGAGTATTATTCCATGACCTTATCTACTTGCTTATGCTATGTGGAGAGGTCGGGCGCAGAGACCCTGGATGTGGATGTGATCTTTCGCTTATTCTGAGAGCGAATCACAAAGAAGACAAACTTCCCCATCTGAGAGATGAACTTCCTGCATTGCTTAGCAGAGATCAAGGAAATAACACTAGGTGAGACAACCTTGGGTATCCTATACAATTTCCTATTCAAAGTAATAATAACAGTACGAGGCCTAGACTCATATACAACATGAAATTTCCACAAATAAGGTTGGCCCAAAATAACATCACAAACTTCAAGAGGAGCAACATCACACAATACCTCATCTTTGAAAGGCTTGATGTCATATGACAATCGACATTATTGGTTGATGCGGAGATCTCTTCCTTGGCGGAGCCATCCAATGGTGTAGGGTTGTGGGTGAGGCGTTGTCGGCAGGGCCAACCGCTTGATGAAATTTGGTGAGATGAAGTTCTTTTGGCTACCTCTATCAATGATGAAGTGCAACAAGGTGCCTTTTACCCACATCTGTGAATGAAAGAGGTGCTCTCCTTCTTCTGGCTCATATGGTTCACCAGGCTGGAGCTTGGTGGTAGCAACGGTGGCACTGGGTTCCGCATCAATGATTCATCTTCCCCTTTTTGGTTCTGGCTCAAATTCAGAATCCACATCTGATTTATAGGCTTTCACTTCGGTCACCAATGACTTCTTTGAGCAGCAGTCAACAGTTTTATGCCAAGGGCTCTTATGGAAGTCACACCACTTCCGGGTATCTTTCTTTGTCCTTTCGGTGTCCTTCTTTGATTGTGGCTTGAACTGGTTGTCCTGATACTTTCCATTTTTTATTTTTCCTCTTTTCTGTGGGTTGGGGCCGCCCTTTCCTGGTTTTTGTTATGAGGGGTTTCCAGGCCCAAATTTCCACGTCTTTTGTTTGATCTTTTGCTCAATTTTGACGACATATTGGTAGGCCGTGCCTAAGGATGAGATGTCTAGAAATTCCATTTCGGTATGGATGCATCTATGCAGAGAACCACGATACTTGAGAACCAAATGTCACTCTAAATCTTTGATACCCATCTTGGTGCGCAAGGTATGGAAGATATTTGTGAAATCTGGCACTACTTGGTCTCTTTCTTGCTACGGTGTGGTCCATTTGGTATATAGGTCGTCATAACTTCCGAAAGGGTAGTATTGTTCCTTAATAGCATCCCTGAAGGATTACCAGGTGGTCATGAATGTAAATAATGAGGTTTCCTCTATTTCCTTTTTCTCACAAAAAATTTCCCACCAATCTTTGACATGGGGAACGACTTTGAGGAGCGCAAAAGTAATCTTTTCCTTATTCGAAAAGTTATGGACAAAACAATACCCTTCTAGTAGATTCAACAACTTTTCTACAACATATGTGTCTATCTGACCTTCAAATATAGGAATATCGAAGTTTATTTGTACCTTGAAGGGGGTGGCACCTCCATTCGAAGAAGATGCGTCGCCTGTTGGTAGTCGTCGAAGGATTTGCGTGAAACTATCCATCATCTCATTCCTCTATTGCGTGAGGGATTCCTCAATCAACAGTTTGAAAGGATATTTTATCTCGTCATCTTTCTTTTTTCCTACCATGAGAGGCCTCTTGGGTGTGCGATAGATTTTGTCCTCAAGAGAAACAAGCTCGAGACCCAACTCTTTGTACTCCGACCTTGTTGGGGACATGCATTAAGACCACAAGGAGAAGACCGCTCCGATACCACTGATCCATATTTTATGAGCAGAATGAAATGAATATAGATTATTTACAGGTTCTTAACACAAAATACCATAGATACAGTAAAATTGGTTTTCTATTCAATAACGAAATAAGCTGAAACTGTAAAATGCAGCGGAAACAAGCTTGCTGGAATGGTGACGTCTTATCTTTGAGAAGAGATGTGATGGATGCGCTCATTCGCAAGAAGATGATTACAATGAGGCTCTGAAGGAATTTTTACCATAATAAGGAATGCCAAAAAACCTAGACATCCAGAAACCTAACCCTAGGAGATGAAGCACTAAAAGTCATGTGGGCCCCGTTTGGGTAAGTTAGTACATCAACTTCCCGGGGTCGTAACTTTTGCATACGATCTCCGTTTTAGGCGTATGATAGACCGTTGGAAAGGTATCACTGAGGAGATTCATTGTAGACATAATATTGAAGGAATTTTGATATTGCAAACCTATTTAAAAAAAAAAACATCATTTAGGGCCTTAAAATGGCTCCGGAAGTGAAAACTGCTAAAATAGTAAATTACCAAAATTGCCAGAAAATTGTTTTGAGCCAGTTGGAAAAGGTGGGTGGCCACCGATATCCATATGGATCATATGATGTCCATGGAGGATCGCATAAGACCTTGTTCTGCAAAGAACAACTCCACGAGATTCTCATGAAGGAGTTGAATTTGCTCGACGACAATGCAAACGACGAGATGCAGTGGCAGTAGGTCACAAGCGCTTGTTTTGCGACAGTGGACGCCAATGTATTTTCTGACAGAATCGTGTGCAACAATTACTACAAAAATCGTGAAGACAACAATGAGTGTTTTTGTGGGCAGAGAATAACTTCTAAGGCCGTGGGAACTACTGTAGTGGTGGTTGTTGTTGGATCTAGCCAAATCTTTGTCGATAACTATGGTGATTCGCAGGCCATATTATCGCAAAGAGGCAGGCCTATCATTTTATCACAAGATCACAAGCCTGATCGAATAGAGGAAATGGAGAGAATAGAGGCTTCCGACGTGCGTGGAAAATACCTAAATCCCTATGTCAACGCCATGGCGGAGGTGACGATCAATGCCGGAAGAGACAAAGACAAATGCCTAATTTTGGAAAGCAATGGTCTTTAGAACATGGAGAAAAACACTATAAAGTTTATATTGGACAACGATTTGGTCAAACATTGCAGAGGAGATCCCTTTAGTGAAATGACAGAGAAAGTTGTCACATTGTTGGGTAGAAACTAGTCAATCTATTTAGGCTTTCTACCACACACACTTGAATAATTTGTCATGGCATGCTACATGTTTCCTTTTGAAAGTGTTGGGTATGTGTTATATTCTCTGCACGAGTAGTAGTGTCACATATTTAGGTGGTTTTTTGGCACATGGTTTTTTTTCAATGGTTTTCTATTTCCGGTTAAGGAATTAGGGTTGTTGTCTAATCCAGGTCATTGGGTTAGGGTTTTGGATGTCATTGGATCCTATATGTATATTGTATTGTAAACAATGTATCACTATGAATGAATATAGAATATGCGGGTTTTCCCAGTTTAGGTTTTCAGGGGATAAATCTTTGTGTAATGTTTGTATTTTCCATTGTATCTTTTATGTTTTTTTACTAAAAATCTGTTTGCAGTAAATTTTGTACAAGGTTAAAATCTACAGAAAGGGAGGTCATTGTTGTCCAATCTCGTGAAATTGTTGCATCCATGATGGATCAGTGATTGATATGGGCAGTCCTGGTTATGTTTTCATTGAATTTGATGATCAACGAGATGTTGTAAATATTATTCGTACAATTGATTGCTATGATTGGGTGTCGTGTTTGCATAATCGGATTCTAGCTATATATTCGCCACCGGGGAATGGTGTCGTTGGTAGCGGTGGAAATAGAGGCTACACATAAACAGGCATTTGTGCAAGTGCAAAGATCAACTTAGCAGACAAGATGGAATGGAAAAATGGGAGGTCGGTAATGGTAAAGTTAGAATGTGAACATTTGTTTTTTCTTTGGAGTTGTAAATGTAAATTTTGCATGTAATTGGGCATAAGTCTATAAGACCTCATTTAGGCATGCGTACTCCTAGTATTTCACCGGATATGTCTAGATGTAGAACTCGGTGATAGGGTTTGGGTTTCGGGTCTACTTTCGTTACCCGTGGTTTGGTTTCCATGATATTGCATGTAATGCAGTTTGCTTAAAGGCTAGTTGTAACTCCATTCCAAATCAACCTGAAGGTGAGCAGTGAATGCTTACTTGGCTGGCTTGGCAGAATTTGGTCAAGGAAATGTTCATGTTAAGGTGGAACTATGGGAATCCATTGAAAGGCTCATGAAGGTGAGCTAGTGTCAAGCTCACTTGGATGGCTTCGTCAGTTTTTTGGTGAAGTATTTGAATACTATGTTCGAGGTGGAGCACTTAAGGTGCTCAGGATCGCAACAGGAGAGTTGTTTGCAAAGCTCAAGTAACAATTGTATCGCCTGAAACTCAAGCAGGAAAGTTTGTAGAGGATGTTTGATTCCTTCATGGTGAGCCAAAGATTACCAAAAGTGAGAATAACCATTATGTTTATGACATTCACTAACTTGGTGTTTAGATAGTTGACGATATGCTTGTAGCAAGTAGAAGCGTTGTTAAGACCAAAAGGTTGACTCAGTTGGTCAGGGCGTGTGGAACAAAATTCTCTTATAGAGTGGAACAAGTATATTTTTGATAGTATACTTGAACATTTAAGCAGGGTAAAAGGAGGTGTCCCCCTCGAAGAGGTTTATTATCTGAAATTATCTCTTTTTCAAGGCGTTGAGTACTTTTTCTGAGGTTTTTCTATGCTATATTGATATTTGGTTCTTAACATGAGGAGGTCATCGATTCGGGGAATTGGGTACTGGCATCTGACTGTGATTTTATTCAGATCTCGGTAATCAATGCAGAGTCGCCAAGTTCCATATTTCTTCTGTACCAGCACGATTGGGCTCCCGCAAGGTGATGAGCTGGGACAGATGTGCCCCTTGTGGAGAAGTTCTTGGATCTGTCACTTGATCTCCTCATTCTCTAATAGAGAGCGACGATAGACTGACCCATTGGCCAGTGGTGCATCAGGGATTTGATTGATGGGGTGCTTGACCTAGCAGTGCATTGGTACCCCTGTAGGTGAGGAGAAGATATCTGAGTATTCTTCCACAACCTTATCTACTTGCTTCTTCTGTTTGGAGAGGTCGGACGTAGGGACCCTAGATGTGGATGTGATCTTTCGCTCATTCTGAGAGAGAATCATGAAGAAGACAAACTTCCCCGTCTGAGAGATGAACTTCCTGCATTTCTTAGCAGAGATCAAGGAAATAACACTAGGTGGCACTGCCTCGGGTATCCTGTACAATTTCCTATTCAAAGTAATAATAACACTACGAGGACTAGACTCATATACAACATGACATTTCCATAAATAATGTTGGCATAAAATAACATCACAAACTTTGATAGGAGCAACATCACACAATACCTCGTCTTTGAAGGGATTGATGTCGTACGACAGTCGACACTGTTGGCTGACGCAGAGATTGCTTCCTTGGTGGAGCCATCCAATGGTGTAGGGTTGTGGGTGAGGCGTTGTCAGCAGGGCCAACCGCTTGATGACCTCTGTTGAGATGAGGTTCTTCTGGCCACCACTATCAATGATGAAGTGTAGGAGGGTGCCTTTTACCCACATCTGTGAATGGAAGAGGCACTCTCCTTCTTCTAGATCATCTGATTCATCAGGCTAGAGATTTTTGGTAGAAATGATGGCACTGGGTTCCACGTCAATGATTCGTCTTCCCCTTTATGGTTCTGGCTCAGAGTCAGAATACAAATCTGATTCAGAGGCTTTCAATTCGGCCACCAGTGATTTCTTTTAGCAGCAGTCAACAGTGTTATGACAAGGGATCTTATGGAAGTCGCACTACTTACCGATATCTTTCTTTTTCCTTTCGATGTCCTTCTTTGCTTGCATCTTGGACTGGTTGTCCTGATACTTTCCATATTTTCTTTGTCCTTTGTTCAGTGGGTTCAGGCCACCGTTTCCTGGCTTTTTTTGTGAGGGGTTCCCAGGCTCAAATTTTCGTGTCTTTTGTTTGAGCTTCTGCTCGATTTTGACAACATATCGGTAGGCCATGGCCAAGGATGAGATGTCTAGAAATTCCATTTCGGTCTAGATGTATCTATGTAGAGCACTGTGATACTTGAGAACTAGATGTTTCTCTGAATCTTTGATACCCATTTTGGTGTGAAAGGTATGGAAGATATTTGTGAAATTTGGCACTGCCTGGTCTCTTTCTTGCCGCGGTGTGGTCCATTTGGTATACAGATCGTCATAACTTCCGATAGGGTAGTATTGTTTCTTAATAGCATCCCTGAAGGATTCCTAGGTGGTCATGACTATAAATAATGAGGGTTCCTCTGTTTCTTTTTTCTCATATAAATTTTCCCACCAATCTTTGACATGGGGAACGACTTTGAGGAGTGCAAAAGTAATCATTTCCTTATTCGAAAATTTATGGACAAAAAAATACCCTTCTAGTAGATTCAACCACTTGTCTACAACATCTGCGTCTATCTGACCTTCAAATATAGGAATATTGAATTTTATTTTTACCTTGAAGGGGGCGGTGCCTCTGTTCGAAGAAGATGTGTCGCCTCTTGGTATTTGTTGAAGGATTTGCACGAAACTATCCATCATGTTGTTCCTCTGTTACGTGAGGGATTCCTTAATCAACAGTTTGAAAGGATATATTGTCCCATCATCATTATTTTCTCTTTCCATGAGGCCGCTTGGGTGTGCGAGAGATTTTTTCCTCAAGAGAAACAAGCTCGATACCCAACTCTTTGTACTCCGACCTCATTGGGGACATGCATTAAGACGACAAAGAGTAGACTGCTCTGAGAGTAGACTGCTCTGATACCACTGATCCAGATTTTATGAGCATAACAAAATGAATACATATTATTAACAGGTTCTTAACACAAAATAACATAGATAAAGTAAAACTGGTTTTCTATTCAATAACAAAATAAGCTAAAACTGTAAAATGCAGCGAAAACAAGCTTGCTGGAATGGTGGCGGCTTATCTGTGAGAAGAGTTGTGATGGCTGTGCTCATTCTCAAGAAGATGATTACAATGAGGTTCTGAAGGAATTTTTACCATAAGTAGGAATGAAAAAAAACCTAGACATCCAAAAACCTAACCCTAGGAGATGAAGCGCCAAAAGTCATGTGGGCCCTATTTGGGTAAGTTAGTACATCAACTTCCCAGGGTCGTAACTTTCGCATACGATCTCCGTTTTAGGCATATGATAGCCCGTTGAAAAGGTATCATAGAGGAGATTCGTTTTAGACACAATATTGAAGGAAAGTCCATATTCAAAACTTTTTTTCCAAAAACAAATCGTTTAAGGCCTCAAAACGACTCCGGAAGTGAAAACTGCTAAAAGTAGTAAATTACCAAAATTGCCAGAAAACTGTTTTGAGCCAGTTGGAAAAGGTGGGTGGCCACTGATATCTATATGGATCATATGATGTCCATGGAGGATCACAGACGACCTTGTTCTGTAAAGAACAACTCCACGATGTTCTCGTGAAGGAGTTGAATTTTCTCGGCGATAATGCACACAACGAGATGTAGTGGAAGTAGGTCACAAGTGATTGTTTTGCGAGAGTGGATGCCAAGGTATTTTCTAACAGAATCATGTGCAACAATTACTACATAAATCATGAAGAAAACAATGAGTGTTTTTGTGGGCAGAGAATAACTTCTGAGGCCGTGGGAACTATTGTAGTGGTGGTCGTTGTTGGATCTAGCCAAATATTCGGCACTAACTGTGGTGATTTGTGGGCCATATTATCGCAAGGAGGCAGGCCTATCATTTTATCACAAGATCACAAGCCAGATCAACCAGAGGAAATGGAGCGCATAGAGGCTGCCAGCTTGCATGGAAAATATCTAAATCCCTATGTCATCGCCATGGTGGAGGTGATGATCAATGTCAGAAGAGACAAAGACAAATGCTTAATTCTGGCAAGAAATGGTCTTTGGAACATGGAGAAAAACACTGTAAATCTCATATTGGACAACGATTTGGTCAAAGATTGCAGAGGAGAGCCCTTTAGTGAAATGACAGAGAAAGTTGTCACATTGTTGGGTAGAAACTAGTCAATCTGTTTAAGCTTTCTACCACACACACTTGAATAATTTTTCATGTCATGCTGCATGTTTCCTTTTGAAAGTGTTGGGTATGTGTTATATTCTTTGCACGAGTAGTAGTGTCATATATTTAGGTGCTTTCTCGGCACATGTTTTTTTTCCGATGGTTTTCTATTTCTGGTTAAGGAATTAGGGTTGTTGACTAATCCAGGTCATTGGGCTAGGGTTTTGGATGTCGTTGGATCCTATATGTATATTGTATTGTAAACAATATATCACTATGAATGAATATAGAATATGCAGGTTTTCCTAGTTTGGGTTTCCAGGGGATAAATCTCTGTGTAATGTTTGTATTTTCCATTGTATCTTTTCTGTTTTTTTACTGAAAATTTGTTTGTAGTAAATATTGTACAAGGTTAAAATCCACAGAAAGGGAGGTCATCGTTGTCCAATCTCGTGAAATTGTTGCATCCATGATGGATTGGTGATTGAGATGGGCAGTCCTGGTTATGTTTTCATTGAATTTGATGATCGACGAGATGTTGTAAATATTATTTGTACAATTGATTGGTATGATTGGGTGTCATGTTTGCATAATCAGATTCTAGCTATATTTTCCCCACCGGGGAATGGTGTTGTTGGTAGTGGTGGTGATAGAGGCTACACACAAACAGACATTTGTGCAAGTGCAGAGATCAACTTAGTAGACAACATCGAATGGAAAAACGGGATGACGTAATGGTAAAGTTAGCATGTGAACATTTTGTTTTTCTTTGGAGTTGTAAATGTAAATTTTGCATGTAATTGGGCATAAGGTTGTAAGACCTCATTTAGGCATGCATACCCCTAGTATTTCGCCGGAAATGTCTAGATGTAGACCTAGGTGATAGGGATTGGGTTTCGGGTCTATGTTTGTTACCCATGGTTTGGTTTGCATGATATTGCATGTAATGCAGTCTGCTTAAAGGCTAGTTGTAACTCCATTGCAAATCATCCTGGAGGTGAGAAGTAAACGCTTACTTCGATGTCTTGGCCAAATTTGGTCAAGGAAATGTTCATGTTAAGGTGGAGCGATGGGAATCCATTGAAAGGTTCATGGAGGTGAGCTAGTGTCAAGCTCGCTTGGCTGGCTTTGTCATTTTTTTGGTGAAGTATTTGAATACTATGTTTGAGGTGGAGCACTTAAGGTGCTCAGGATCGCGACAGGAGAGTTGTTTGCAAAGCTCAAGTAATAATTGTATGGCCTGAAACTCAAGCAGGAAAATTTGTAGAGGATGTTTGATTCCTTCATGGTGAGCCAAAGATTACCAGAAGTGAGAATAACCATTCTGTTTATGGAATTCACTATCTTGGTGTTTAGATAGTTGACAATATGCTTGTAGCAAGTAGAAGAGTTGTTAAGATCAAAAGGTTGAATCAGTTGGTCAGGACGTTTGAAATGAATGATTTGCGAGCTGCAAAACAAATCTTGGGCATTGAGATACATAGAGACGAGGAAAATGATAAAAGGATATTGATGAGATTCAGTATGAGCCTTGTGAGACTGGTAAATGTCTCTTTAGCTTTCATTGCAATATTTCTTAAAAATGGTTTCCTGGTTATAAGGAAGAAGGAGGGTATGTCTCGTGTATAGTATGCTAGAATAAATTATATGTTTGTGATGAGAAGATAAGATATTTCACATGCAGTTGGGTATTGTTAGTGGCCACACGACAAATCCAGATAAAGCAGTGAAATGGGTGCTTTAGTTTTTTTTAAAGCACTAGAATCACCTATCTTTATCTTGCAAGAAGGTGATGAATGGACAATGGTATGATATCAGATAAATTATTGTCAAGGTGGATATTGTTGGGAAGTGAAAACTACTAGATCAAATTGGTCTAGTTGGTTCATGATGGTTTCTCCAACAATATCTTGTTGAAACTAATTGGCAAGAATAGTGGAAGCATTAAATGAATTCAGTTTTGTGTAACTGAGAGAGAGGTTGTATATATATGAATTCCTCAAAGGAATTTTGTGAGAAGGGGCTTCAAGCCCTCTCCTGGGCTGCTCGGTTTCCTAGCTGGTTATAATCTCCTGGTTCTTTGATAATACAATGATTTTTCCATTGTCCTATGGATGTTTCCCTCTAGAGGTTAGAGGGTTTTACCACATAAATCGTTGTGTCTCATGTGTGATATGTTTGTGTTTTTCTATTTGATTCTCTGTTGTTTTTTCAGATCTCTATGGGTTAATGACTCAACATTCCTTGCAGCATCAAGCCCAAGCACTTGCACTTCCACCACAGATCGAAATGAAGGAATCAAGCATGCAGGACAATCGATTCATGTGAAGAAATGAGTCCTTCACATATGGGGAGAATTGGGGTTCCTTGGGCATAGGGGTGACTCCACCCAAGATGTCTTGTGACACAAGTCAAATGATGAACGATTTGATGAAGGGTTGAGGACAAGACTTAGGTGTTCTACCAACGAATAAATATCAACTAAGGCATGGGGGGGCATACTTAGGAGATTCATATCAACTCAACTAAGGGGTGCACATACCCAAGATGACCAGTTAGTTAGACGGATCGGTGGGTCGAAGAATTTGGTGGGTCGTTGGGCAAGTCTCCAAAAATTTCCCATATGAGGAGTCGACCCAACCTTGTGAAGGGATCGAAGGGTCAGATCACCCATGGGAAAAAGGATACTACACTTGGTTTAGATAAGATCCTATAAAGTCACAAGGGCACACAACCAAAGAATGTAGCATGGAAGGAGAAAAAAAAGATCTTTGTGGGTTTGAGGTAGATGAAGAGGGGTGATATCCCTCAAGGATCCAAGTAGATCCACATAGGAGGACTTATGATGCCTTGAGGTGGACTCATTGTATAGAGTGGAACAAAATTCTCTTGGGACGATTTTGGGGAAGTATGGAAATATTGGATTGTTGGATGCATGTGTGAGGTAGAGATAAAACTTGAGAAGTCTGTAGAAATATAATGTGCCAAATTCTTAAGATATCATAATAGAACATAAGTACACGCCATGCACAACAATGTGAGTATGTATATTTCCCCTCTTGTTCCTAACAAGAAATGAAGAGACAACAAGTATGTGGTTGAGGGCATGTTCAAGGTGCACCACATGAGGTTGTAGAGACTATTGCGATAGAGAGTCTTGGTATGACGAATCTTTATATGACTGTGTTGGTGAGGTGAGGAGAGTTGTCTGACTCTATTGAATTTGTAAACCAAGTTGGTAGTGCTCTTATTGTAATTGTTTCTCAATAACAAAGACTTAACCAGGTGTTAGGCATGGTTTGCACTGCTCGCATTATATCTGTGTATGTCTTTCATATGTTTCTTCGTTCTCTTGGATTATCATGTTCATGGATGTATTCTTTAATATGGCATGTCTTTCATTTGTTTCTTCATTCTCTTGGATTCTCAGGTTCATGGATGTATGCTTGAATATGATTAAGTGTTAAAGCAATTAACAAATCTCTAAGTATACAAGAGTTGCACTAGAGTAGGAGTGTGAGTCATCGATATCCTAGACTAGAGTATGGATATTCTTTAGGTGAAGAGGACTAGTTCAGATGAATTATCCTTGGTGTTTCCAAGTATCCAAGTGATAAAATTTGTGATGTCGCATGCCCTCAAGAAGTTCAGCGTCGTAAGGCACATTGTGCAGGTGTGATAGATGGCATTAGAGATTGTTTGTCAAAAAATTTGATGAAGTGTCAGTGAGCTATTCACCACTATCTTGTCAATAGATGATATCAAAGAGAACTTGGCTCTTCACCACTACTGCAATGAGAATATTTTTTTGGGGGGATGCACTTGTTGAGAAGACAGGTTGTTGTGAAGTTAGCTCGATGTGAAGTCATTTTGGTGGGAACTTTCATAAACTTGGTGAATGGTTCGGTGCAACAAACTTATTCATCACAGACTTTGCATCAGAATTACGATAGAGGTTCGGTTGACGACACAGTGGGCGTTCCATTCTTCCATTTTATAAATCTACCTAAGTCCCAAACTTCACATGAAACCATTCGTACTTATCTCCACTACCTTGCCATCTTTGCACCTTGATTGCTTCTGCTTCAATGTACCATTCACCCACAACCTAACCTTCAAGTCATATTGTTTTTAACTAACTATTTTAACTTTTTGAAGAGCTACCTTGTTCGAAGGTTGTGGTTAACCCACTTTTCCAGCAACTTAACTCAACTCAACTGTTGTTCTCAGTGATGCATGACACAAATACGTCCCGATGAAAATTTTCCCAATGAACTTCTTGTTGCGGAGCTACTCCAGGTCGCCCCAGGTCATCCAATACACTCAAGTGCTTCACCTTGTTGCAACCTAAAACCCCTTCATGATCACTTCAATGATCACCCTATGTGCTCCCCTCTTCAATCACTTCTATGGTTAGATCTGCCAAAAGTTGTGCAACAAATATTGCATTCATCTTCCTTACCCAATTGATCAGTTCACCCAATGAACTCTACACCTAGTCTCTCCAAGATGTGCACAACATGTCTTACATTGAATTCTATCACAAATCAACCCAATCAATTATATACCTAAATTGTCTCTGCGATTAATTCTGCAACAAATTCTACGATTAACTCTGTGATGATTTCTGCAATCACCAACCCTATCCAAGTTCTTTGTTCCACCAAAAAATTCTTCCCTCCATCTATATAAGGTTTCTCCATGACCAACCTTCCATTGAACCATCAACCGAACCTCTGACATAAGTTTGATGAAAATTCTGTGATGAAATTTTTTGTTGCACTGAACCATTCACCAAGTCTGCGAGCGTTCCCACCAAATCGCCTTCGCAACAAATTTCTTCCTCAACAAGTGTGCCCCACCACAATTGTTTTGAATAAAAGAGTGGTGAAGAGAAAAAAACTTCTCTAATACCATCTATTGTTGAGATAGTGGTAAAGAGCTCCCCAACCCTTCTCCAAAATATGCAACGAACAAGCACTGACACCATCTATTGTCAAGATAGAGGTGAAGAGCTCCCCAACCCTTCTCCAAAATGTGCAACGAATCTATTGTGATACCATCTTTCATGTCCCCACAATGTGCCTTATGATAGTGCACGTCTTGAGGGCCTACGACAAAGCAACGTTTCTCACTTGGCCTCCTGGAAACACCAAGGATACTTCATCTAGACCATGCCTCTTCACCTAGAGCATACTTGTACTTTGTTCTAGGATATTGACGAGTCACTCTCCTACTCTAGTGCAATTCTTGTATACTTAGACATTCATTGAAATCTTTAACACTTAGACATATTTAAGAATACATCCATGAACATGACAATCCTAGAGAACAACAGAACAAACGAAAGACATACGACACAAGCCATGCATGACACCCGACTAACTCTTTGTTATTATGAAGCAATTACAATATGAACACTACTGACTCAGTTTACAAATTTGGTAGTCATATGACTTGCCTCACCTCACCAAGCCACTCATATACAAATTCGTTACACCAAGACTCTCTATCACAAACATCTCTCCAACCTCCTATGGTTCACCTCGGATGTGCCCTCAACCACAGATTTATTGTCTCTTCATTTTTGTAGACTTCACAAGTTTCGGTTCTGCTTCACACATGCCTCCAATAGACTTGTGTTTCTTGAATTCCCCAAAATCATCCCAAGAGAATTTTTCTCCACTTTGTCCACCGAGTCCACCTCAAGGCAGAAAAACGCCTCATATGTGGAGTGACTTGGCTCCTTGACAGAGCTCACCCCTCTTCATCTACCTCAGAACCATAGATATTGTATTTCTCTCCTTGCATGTCACCTTCTTTCTTGTGTACCCTTGTTCTCTTATAGGCACCGATCCTTTCCAAGTGTCATGTCTCTTTTCCCATGGGTGAGTTGATCCATCGATTCAACAAGTCGTGCCCATTCACAAAGTTGGGCCAAATCCTCACATGGGCACGTTTGGGCATCTTTCCCAACCGACCCACTGAACACTTCATTCTATCACATGGCTGACCCACTGATTTGTCTAACCGACTCATGGTTTTGGGTGCACACGTCCCTTAGGTTAGTCGATCCAATTGGCCTAAGTGCACCCCCTCATGCCTTAACCGATTTTCCTTCGTTGGTGGAGTGCCCAAGTCTTTCTCTCAACCCTTCATCAAATCGACCGTCGTCTGACTTGTGTCACAATGCATCTCGAGTGAAGTCTCCCCTGGGCACATCTCTCACACAAGGAACCCAACTCTCCCCATATATGAAAACTTTGTTTCTTTGCATGCACCGATCATCCCACTTGCTTGGTCTCCTTCATTTCGATCTATGATAGAAGTGTGCATACATGGGCTTAAGGCCTTAGGCCTTACAATTTTCATAATGAAATCTTTACAACCCAAAAGAATTGTGAAAACCCTAGTCTTACACATCATTATTAAATTTTAATAATATAAATAATAACTAATTTATAGTTAATTATCATTATTTAATTTTCATAATATTAATAATTATTACTATAACATAAATGATTATATCATGTTGATTCTTAATTAAATAAGATGTTAAGAGAATGATTTTATCATGTTGATTTTTAATTAAATAAGATGTTAAGAGAATGATTTTATCATGTTGATTCTTAATTAAATAAGATGTTAAGAGTTGATACCTAAAGTTTCTAAATACCATAAATCCATTTTAACTTAACCTATGCATATATAAGACTCATAGATACATTAAAATGGATCTACATTATTATTTAATTTAGTTTATTAAGATTATAGACTTCTAAAAATTCTAAATACCATAAATCCGTTTTAACCTATACTCATAGATACATTAAGATGGATTTACAATATTATTTTATTTAATTTATTAGGATTATAGACTTGACTCATTTATCAATATATATATATATATATATATATATATATATATATATATTAAATAGATATTTTAATTAATATAAATAAATAAATTTATAATTATTATTATTTAATATTTAAATATATCTTAAATTTATAAATAATTGATACAAACTAAGTGGAGAATATGTGTTAATAAATTCAAATTTTATTAATTTTTATTAGTTTAACTGATTATGGTGTGGATTTATTTTGATAAGCTATCATAGTTCAATACCCTTACTCTTACAGTATTTGGATCTTAGACGTTATAGTTCAATAGCAAACTGTAGAATTGAAGATTAATGGACATTCAAATTTCTGTGTGATTGTTTACATGTAACTCTGCCTGAATTGCGTGTTTTGTTACGTCTCGTGAGAAACAGGCGGGAGCTTGCACTACACACAATAATTATATTTTTGTTTACATTTGTACATTTTTTTTATATTTGTTTACATAATAATCCCATTCTCTGCTACGTTTTTGGTGTACATTTTTTGACATTTATTTTAGTTTATTAAATTTTATTTATACCATGACTCCTCCAGTTAATAAGATCCTTTGGAAATCACCCCAAGGTACCGTACCCACCCCATTGAAGATGCATTCCGTTTTTTATGTTATTAATAGGTTTATTAATTTAGTTTAATTATTCATGAATATTAATAAATATTTATCTCATTCTTTCTATCCTTGATAAAGTAAAGAATATTACTTATTAAATATTACTTGTTGCTTGAAAGCATAGTTAAACCAATGAATTAGGTGTTACCATGGGTATGTTAAAGAAGAATAGTTATGTCAATGAATGAATGTTGAGTAATAGTAGGTAATACTCGGTAATACATGTTGAGTAGTAGAGGTTGAAAAATTAATTGTTGGTGGTTTTCATCATATAGAATTGGAAAACCATAAATAGTTTATGTTTTTTTTACACTTATTTATTGAGTATATGTGTTGGAGTTGGAGCTGAAATATTTTTAACTTACAATTTTGTTATCAAAATTTTTCTAGCACCTTTATGTCCCTCAATACTACTCTCGTTGAGAGCACAAAAATTATGTAATGTATTGCAACCATTTGTTATTTGTTGAATAATTCATTGAGTGTGTTTTGGAGTGTGGGGTTTCTCTCCCAAAAAGGCTTTCTCCAACAAATAATTGTTAAGTGGTTGTATGTTTTTGTGTTGTTTATTACTAGAATTGTGTTTATTTAGTTTTTTGCATGTTATTCTCTCATTCATTAGAATAGAAAGCATTATCGATACACTTGCTTCCTTTCATTTGGTATTAGAGCATGATCACCTTAGATCCAAAGTCTCAGGGACAAGACATTTTTTATGTAATCTTAGTTTGAGTGAGAACTTGTGCAAAAATAAATCCTATTGTAGGCAAATGACAAGCATGCCTAGATTAGAAATGGAGAAGTTTAATGGAACTAACTTTGAGTCATAGAAGCTCAATATGGAGGATTTGTTTGTTGATCGAGATCTACATGTTGTAGTATTTGGAGCCAAACTTGCTAGTATGAAAGATGAAGATTGCCTAGTATTGGAGAGAAACAAAAGAATCTTTATAATGTTCTATTTGGTTGATTCAGTGTTACTGAATGTTTCTAAAGAAAAACGTGTATCAATTATTCAGAAGGATATGAGGGATTTGTACTAGGCTAATTCCCTAGTCAATAAAAAAAATTCTACGAAAAAAAATGTTCTCCTTGAGATTGGTTGATGGTGATTCTCTAGCCAAACATCGTAATGTATTTAATACTATTGTGACTCAATTGATATCAATAAGAGTGAATATGGATGAGGAGAATAAGTATATGACGCTTTGTATTATTTTCCAGATTCATGGGACAATAGGGTAATGACTATTGGAAGCACTTTAAAGAACTTGGTGCTTGATGAGGTTTTCATTTCTTTACTCCCAAAGGAGGCGACGTGAAAATATTTTGAATGCAGCAATGACACCTTGTTTGTTCATGGAATATTGATGGACAAAGGAGAGAAGAGGGAAAAGACCAAATCCAAATCCTATGGTATACCTAAGTCTTCTAGAAATTCCAAAGAAAAATGAGGGAACTATGGCAAGGAGGGGCATTCTAGAAGAGACTACAATGACAAGAAAAAGAATATTAAGAACAAAAGGAATGATTATGATGATGAGCTTAAAAAATATTCTCAAGAGGATGGTGGAGATTCCTTTGGTTTATGTTGAGCAACCCATGTAGGCTAAAGTGCATGGTTGATAGACTCTCAAGCTTCCTTACATGTGACTTTCCATTGGAACTAGTTTTTCGTTGTATGATAAATAGGATGTCGGGATGGTATACAAAGTGATGAATCTCTTCTCAACATAGCTGCTATGGTAGATTCTTGATAAAGTTCTGTGATGGTAGAGTGAAGGGGACCAATGTTGTTTTTCAAATTCCAGGTTTGGCATGGAATCTACTATTAGTAAATAAAATTAATGATGCAATTTGTATTTTTATACAAGTTGTTTTCCTTGAAAAAGGATGTAAGATGGTCCAAGGAGTTATGGTGCTTTCTAAGGGTTTTCACGTGGGCACCTTGTTGTGGCTTGATGCGTACACCATTTAGTGTAACAGTTCTTCAACTTCTCTAGAAAAGAGATCTATAGAATCAACACCTTCATAATGACAACAAGTTTCTATTTTCAGGGTAATTCTTTGTGGGGTACTTAAATGAGCTACCTTTTTAGAAAGAAATTTAACTACAAAGAAGATAACATCATAGCACTACAGATTGGGCCATATAGGTGAGAAATGTCTATGGGCCTTGAATATAAATAAATATCGTTGATGGATTGAATGGTTGTGCTCTTGAATTTAATTATTGTGAACATTCCATCTATGGAAAACAAAACCATGTTCAATTTTATTCTAATTCTCACAAACATTTTAGGTTGTTGGACTTAATTCATTCTCATGTATTTGGTCATGTTAAAGTTCCTTTGATTTCTAATGATTTTTATTATGAGTCTTTCATTGATGATTATTCTATAAGGAAATGGGTCTATTTTCTTATAACTAACTCAGATTTCTTTAGTTAGTTTAAGGAATTTGAAGCTCTTTTGTGAAATTAGAGTTATAGGAATATTAAGATGTCGAGGACTAATAATGGTGGTGAATATTTTTTTGTAGAGTTTGATAAGTATTGTAAGTAAAATGGGATTGAAAGACATAAGACAACTTGATATACCCCTTAATGGAATGGAGTTGTAGGATAGATGAACAAGATATTGATTAAGAGAGCTAAGAGTATTCTTAGTGGATTCAAATCAAAGAAGAAGTTCTAGGCATATGTGGTTGTTGTTGCATGTTACCTAATTATAGTTCTTACACCTTATCTCTTGTGGATAAGAACCCTATGAAGGTTTGAATGGGAAAGAATCCATCTCTTTAACATATTTGTGTTTTTGGATGTGAGTGATGTGCTCATGTGCCTAAGGAGAGGAAATCGAAGTTGGATAGAAAGACAATGAAATGTATCTTCATCGACTATGGTAGTTATATGAAAGGGCACAAGATTTCAGGCCTTGTAGCAACTTGTTTGGTTTGACTTATTTGATAAATTGGGATTTATTATTCAAGGGAATTTTGTTTAAAAATGACCCGGCATATTGATTTGTGTTATGATGATAAACTTAGACTTTTTGATTATTATGATTGGTTTTATTTTGATGTAATGGTAAGTTATGAAAATAATGTTTTTTAATGTTAATGTGAAACATGGTTGAATAAAATGTGAATTCCACATGACATAAATGACGTTATCATTTAATATGGTTATGATACATGAAATGTATATATTTGAGGTACAAATTTTGTTGTTACATGTGCATTA
>ML788077.1:154195-165900 GCA_009831015.1 Picea engelmannii
TGTTGTTGAAGACGGCCTTGGAGAGCATGCTCCAAAAAAACTCTTTTCACACAAGAAAAAAATTTCGCTTCTCGATGACAACAAGGGTTAGATCTCGGTTAGCTTACCCGGAAGATGCAACTTTTCCTATCTGTTTCTGATTTGCTGAGATCACACAAGGCGCGGGGCAAAGAGAATACACATATCTAAAAGAGTAGCAGCCCGGAAATAAAAAAAGAAAACCGAAATGAAATCAAAACTTTGCAAAAATTTAAAAAAAAATGCGTATTCAGACTTTATACCTCCAGATCTGACTGTAATGGCCGTATCTTGGGCAAACCGAAACCTTTTAGAGTGAAACGAAAAGTGTTATTGAATGGAATGAGTTCTCCAGATGCAATGGAACAATCCTCTCAGCCCAAAAATGTACGAAAATTCCATAAAATGGATATGAGGCAACTCGACTTCACGATCTCGATCTACAACAGGAGCGGGTCTTCAAATAGGCTCTGATACCATGTTCGACAACACAGGTATTCAAAAATAGGATGAACACCTTCAGTAACCACTCACATAACCATATCAAATATCAACACACCGATTTTTTCACGTGGTAAAACCCCTACGGGGAAACATCCACGGCCCCAGCCAACGCGACCACTTGGAGCAGTTTATTAATGCAAAGAAAAAGATTACAGAGAGATTTTACAAGAGAGTTTCTCAAAATCGATCATCGAAAAATGACCCTCCATGCTCTTTAAATAGAGATCATGGACCAATTGGGTGTCAAGCCACAGATCAATGGCCGTTAAGATCGAGGAGAGTATGAACCGTCAGATCACTCTAGGTCGGGAACATATCGTGACCGTCGGATTTCCTAACTACAAATGCATACTAAAGAAACACACTTTTACCTAACGACATATTAGACCAAGTAGATCTTAACTAACTCCTAAGTGTCTAAATATCCTAACAACTAGAGAGTGGTACCATGATTATTGGTGCAACATAAGGCTTCTGTTGAAATGGTCCCAAATAAGGGTATGGTGAGTGTTGTGCCTCTTTTTTCACTTAGATGAGAAAAACAGAGGTGCTTACAAGCTCAGTTGGGTTAGCTAAGCAAGAAAACAGTAAAGGAAAGGGTTAGAAGAATAAAGCATAAAAGATTAAGCTAAGAATTAAACTAGGAATGATAAAAACAATTAAACTATAGTGCATAAGGACATAAGAACAAGAAACAAACAAGACTCATGTCACCAATGGAAAGGATTGTATTAGTGAAAAGAAAAACCAAGGAGAAAGGGATACTTTGGGTCCCTTCTTCCTCCAAGGGAGGGCTCTTGGACCCCTAAGATTGAGCTCTTCTTTCAACTTGAAAACTTGAAAGAAATGGTGAAAGAATCCCAAGCTAATTCACTCAAAAGGTGATGTGAATAGCTCAAATGGAATGGTGCTAGTATGCTGTTGATGAGAAAAGAGGATTCCCCAAGAGAATAGAAGAAACAAAACCTTACAAATGAATTCCTTGAAGATGCAATGCACCCATGGCCTCTTTTTATAGCACAACTTTGAGGTATTATGCAACCAGCTTTTAGTGTGAACAAGGGGTTGTTTAGGACACCTTTAGGTCTTTGACTAGCCACCCAGCCAGATTCAGCCGAGATTTGGATGTCAAATAGACTTGGAAGCTGAACTAGAAGTGGGTGGGAGGCCGACCAACATCATAAATGCATCATTCTCAGGTGTGCACAGCTTTTAGTGTCCACAGTTGTGCATCATGCGCATGTGTGTTTTTCCTATGTTTTGTGATAGCACATGTGCGCGCATTCCCTATATAGTCATGGCGCATCCTGATTTTATAACTGGTTGTATAGTTTTGGACCTTTTGGAAATGCGTTTTTGGTAATTTTGGTCCATGGGTGAACTTAATGGCTGTTTGGAGATGTTGGATTCTTGTAATCATTTGCGGATGAAATTTCAGTGATAACAGATGCCCCTTGATGGATGAGGTTAGGAGCATACGTATAGCCACAATTCATCAATGTTTCTTCTACTGAGAATACTATTGTAAGAAATACTGATATCAAGAGTATCAAGAGAGACCCAATGGATGGAGAGGGGAACCTGTAGGACCCAACCATTCTCAAGGTGTGAAAAATAAATTGTGTACAAATGAGATAGGCATTCCCCATGCTCATGTCATGTAGCTTAAAAAATGTGTAAGACAGTAACTGAAGTGATATGTTGGTGAAGATGAATGCAACGCCCCCGGGGGCGTGTTCATAAAAGTAGAAGACAATTCTGATGATGAAAAATACTCTAAAAAAGTAAGAAATGACACATGTAGGAAGTATCAAGGATTTGGCGGGCATTGATGGCCCGACAAATTTCAGAGGTCTTCGGAAAATATAAAAACAACTGCAATAGTCACAAAGTAAGATCCACCGTAACAGGAGAAAGTGTTGAAGTTGAATGCTATGGGGGTCAATGACAACAAAGAGCAATGATGGTTCTCCCTATGTTGTCTAAGACTCCTCATTGTGAAGGGAATGAGGGTCAAGATACGGTCGCCCTTCTAGAAACTGTGTTGATGTCGACAAAAAGGGAGACGCAACTCCAAGAAGCCAAGGGCTTCAGGAAATGCACTGGATGAGATCAGAAACTAAGGAGGTACATGGACAAAGTCAAGATGGGTGGAGAGTCAAGATTTCCCTTGGTTGGGGATATATGTGAAGTGGTAGCAACCATACAACTATGTTGAGTGTCAGGGGGACAACTAGACGAGGGATAAGTTGTGCCAGGGGCGAGACAAAGTGAACAAACGCAGAGAGAAAACGTAGGTGGCCTATGGGATACTCGGGGTTTATGGAAGATGTCAACAGGAATAGAAGATAATGGATGCCCCAACCAAGAGAGACATGGATTGAGTTTGCCAAAAAAGAAGAAGGTTGCCAGAGGTGACGACAAAACGCTATGTAAATTTTGGAAACAAAGGCTTTGTACAATTGCCAAATAAATAAATAATTGGGGGTGAGTGTACAAATACAGAAATGGGTTCCCTAGTGCAATATGGCTTGGCCTATGAGGGTGCAAGTTGTGTAGGGAACTGGTGGAGGGTGAGGGGTCCCATGGGTGGGTCTTTGTATGAGGTAAGTGAATGAAGGAGAATTCCTAGATGGGAAAACTGATGTTGGATGAAATAGATGGTTAATGATATTGCAGAGGTGTAGTCAAAATAGAACCATGATGAGATAACCTGGGAGTCCATTGGGAAAGATAGAAAAAGGAGGAGAAGGAGTATGTGGTTGATTCTTGAAAATGCGTAAGACTATCGAGACTCCCATCCCTAAAGGGTGAAAACACCATGAGTGTCAAAGTGCCAAGGGGGACTATGAATGGGACAACTCATGTGGGGGAGAGTGCTACCAGGTGACAGTACCAAAATGCAGTGGAGGTGACAGTACTGCAAAGCCGGATATAGGGACCCTAAAGGAAAATTTCAGAGGGTGTGACTGGAGATGCAATTGAGATTCAAAGGGAATGATTACATGGCAGTGTTGATCATATACCTGAAGGGATCGCGCTAGTGTGTGATGACCAAGTACATGCACACATGAAAACCAAATACCCGATGTGAACAATATCTTAATATAACAAACATATAACAATGATTTGATAATTTTGAACATGAGCATGCGTACCTGAACGAGGTATGAGAAAATGGCTCCCAGGGGGCTGGGGATGGATGGTGACTCGGGAAATATGACTATGTAGGCAGTAGGATCTTGATCTCATGGCTAAAGGCAGATTGCAAAATGGATGTTCGGAGCTGCCGGAAGGGAGTATGGAAGTTTTGGTAAAAAGGGCCTATATATAGTTGTAGGGCCCATATTGCCACCTCATTTGTACTTGTTGCTATAGTGATTAGAGAGGAGATTCTAGAGAAGATTCAGAGATTCTGAGAGTGTGAGGAAGTTGATCCAAGAGGTGCGAGAGTCAAGTTAGTCATCTCATCCTCCTGTACAGTAATTAGGTGTCAATTTTTGGGCAGGATCGTATGGATGGTCGTACAAAGGGTTTTTGGGATTGTGGCCCCCCAAATGCATGGGCGATCGATGGTGATCCGTGCATGAATGCACGACTGTAATGGGCACAATCATGCAGGGGTGTGCTCAATTTAGGAAAACAGGCACGCATGGGGTGCGCGCCTGTTTGAAGCATAGTCATGCATGTGTGCACGGTTGTGTTGCTAACAGTTGCACATGAGTGTGCAACTGTGTAGTGAACAAGTGCACATTCGGTGTGCACTTGTGGGATGAACAGGCATGCATACATGCATGCCTGTGGGGTAAACAAGTGCACATGTTTGCACGCCTATGGGGATAACAACTGCGCCCTTGAGGCAAAGCTGGGCGTGAGAAAAACTTATCTTTTTTGGGGAGATTTTGGTGTTTTGATGAATTGTGATGGTTGATCGAGTATTGTATATGTGGATTCAGGTGATCATTTGGGACGATGTCGATCCATTGGAGAGTGAGGGAGTGGGTGATCCGTAGGATCTTTTGAATGATTATGGTTGAGTTTTAAACTTGCATGTATAATTTAACCATTTGAGAATTTAATGAAAGAATGAGGAAAGAAGAGGATTATATCAGTCAAATACACATATGCAGATCTGAAAAGAATAATAAACAGCAAACCATAATAACGCAGGTTGATAACGGAGTTCGGCACAATGTTTGCCTACGTCTCCGGGCCTTTTTCCTTGTGGGGGAGGCTTCTTTATTTCTGCTCAAGTGCTCAAAATTACATCTCAGCAATGCCAAAAGGCTACAAGACTGATCTGATCTTGTTCTCCCAGATCTCTAGAACCCTGTGAAAGAAACGGCATGCAAAACTGATGCTCCAAGCTCCCAGAAACGATCCGACAGCGTTTCCACCTCAAAGTCTTCCCTGCAACAAACTGACTTTGGCTTGGCTTTCCTTCAGCATAACTCTGCTCTAAATGACTGTCCATGGCCTCAAACAGGCCTGGTTTATATAGCAATGGAGTTGGTTTCACATCCCCAACTTCCTCCAAGAATCTGGCCTCCAAAAATGCCCAATATCCCCCAAAAATGGAGTAAAACTGCTAATAATAGGCATATTTAATTAAAAAAAAACAAATTTGTTGTAAAAACCCACTTTAATAAAGTTGATTGGGCCGCAGCCCCCTTGTCCCAGGCGCGCGGCCCCCTTTATAGGTCACATGGACTATAATAGGGCCAAGCGCTATGCGCTGGCCCCCCCTATCTCCGGCCCCGGTCCTGGTCTCGTGGCGCGCCATATGGCCATGGCTGTTTGTTATAACCCAAACCCGCGCGATGGTTGGTGTAGCCCCCGGGTTCTATGGCTATAGCATGTGCCCGTGCATTATTTGTTATAACCGCGCATGTTATGCGCCCAAACCATTGACTGTGGCCCCGGTTGTATGGTATATAGTTGGCGCGAAAACTGGGGTTTTAAAACTTAACACCCCGCGCAATATTTGGTCACATAGCATTTGCGTTGAACCGAGGGTTGGGGCTAGGCCCCGGCCCTTTTCCCTCCGGTCCAAAACTTAATGCAAGTTAAATACATTCTTCACCGAATAATTCACAAGCACCACCGCGGGGGCGGGCGGTTAGCCCAGCCCCGCCAATCCTCTGCCCACCGGGAGGTCGCGGGTTCAACCCCCGGCCATGCCAAACTTTTGAATAAAACCAATAACCAATAATGGGGTGCCACGTGGCAGCCCTTGACTGGGCCACGTGGAACCCTTACCAACCAATAAGATCATGCCACGTGTCACCACATGATTGGTCCACGGGTTTGCCATGTCAACCGCCGTACGCCACCTGTCAATCTATCGTACTGCCATGTTGCTTGCCACGTCAGCCTGCTGTACGCCCTGTCATCCCACGTGTCTACCCCGTCAGTGTGCCACGTCAGCTGATGACGTCAGCCTGCCACGTGTCACCCTGTCAGTGGTGACACGTGTCACTTCCGTACTGGTCCGATCGTACGCCAAAAGTGTCAAATCCGCCTGACACGTGTCACATCCTGGTGATGCCACGTGTCCCCTGTACGGATCTGCCACATGTCACCTTCTAGAGCCGCCATGTCAGATGTACGGCCCTGCCACGTCAGATGTACGGACGTGCCACGTGGACTGTACGGACTGTACAGTCATCCCCCTTTTTTGCCTGTTTGACTTTTCGGACAGAACGCGATATCTTCTCCATACGGACTCCATTTGATGAAGTAAATATACCACCGGAATCAGGAAGATGAGACAGACGCAATGGCATAGGTTTCGTTTCATTCCGATCACTTTCATTTTTGAGCATTTTAAGCCCTATCAGGCTTCTGGATCCGATTTCGGATCAGTGGGCCCGACTGAGGGAGGCCGTTAGGGATGAGGAGCCGGTGGTTCATGGTGCTTTGACGACCAGTGGGTTGCTGAAGTTTTTTTAGTGCTCACTAATGAGGGCCCAGGAGTATCTACTACAATTCTTGATCTCGACGTGGAGTCCGAAGTTGCAGTGTTTTATTGTGCATGGGGAGCACTTGGCATTCTCTGCTGAGGAGGATGTCTATTTTCTAACTGGGCTCCCTTTTCGAGGAACCCTGCTACTGGTCGAGCCAATGATAGTTGGAGAGGGGTAGTTGGCTACCCTTGCCTGGAGATATTGTTCGGGAGAGAATTTCATGTCCGGGTAAGTGGTGAGGATTGGGGTGATGGATGCCCTGGTACATCATTGTGTGGTAGAGATGATTGTGAGAATTTATGGGTCACTCAGAACTTGGCGTATTAATGGTGGCTAGCTAAGGATCATGCAACAGGAACTAGCGAGTGAGCATTTTTCCTAGGTCTTAATGTTTCACGCCAAGATGGTGGGACAAATCACCAGGTGTCAAGCGACAGAATCAGGGGATTTATCTTTTGGATCTATTCTGGTGGCTTGGTTTCTAAAGAGTGTTCCTATGTTGCACCCCGAGAGTTTTGTTAGACCCACCAGGAATGCGAGAGCCATGACTATGGCAGTGGGCGATGATTTTGGTCCATCATTGGGGTGGGGAGGGTGGCCATTACTTCACGGTCGAGGCCACACAAGTGTGGCGTCAGATGCCACAAATCATATTGAAGTTTCCAAACAGTGGGGTAGATTACCGTGATGACCCCGAGATGATATTACCCCCGAGAGAGGTATTTGACTGCCGAGGTATGATGTTATTGTTGCTGGCTTTTTATTTGTTTAGATAGTATAGGATATGGTTAATATTTGTATGGATGTTGATGCTATCATGTGTTTTTTTGTGTAGATGTGGGATTGCGTGGATGGGAGGTCGAGATGATTAGAGTGCCAGCCCGCTAGGGGCCTGTGAGACCACCGCGAGGAGAGTTGTGAGAAGGGGAGAGGTGGTGACGAGAGGATTCTAGGGTGAGGCCCAATGATGAGGATAGAGCGGCCAAGAGATTCCATTATGATGACCCCAATGCAGGTCCCTCACATGTTCCTCTGGTGGAGGCTGGGGGAGAGTTCGATGATTTCTGTCGCCAATTAGAGGCGGGTCTATGGGGAGTTCCTGAGGGGATGTGGGTGTGGATCCAGGATGAGGGGATCCTGGAGTAGTGTATTGGGCTTCCTGCAGAGTCATGAACCTTGATCTGCAGAGTAGTTGTAGCTAGAGCTACGATGACTGGGCGGTTTCCCCCATGACCTGAGGGACCTATAGCTGGTGGGGCACCTCTGCTAGAGGGAGGACTTGGTGTTGGAGCACTAGAGGCACCCTAAGGGATAGATATGTAGTTTTGTATTTGATATAGGCTAGTGAACCCATTTTGTATAGTTGTGACATCCAGTTTTGTATTGGTAGGGATGAGGTGACTCACCTGCCTACGGGCGATGTACTATTTTTTGTAAACACTTATGACATGTTGACTGATATATATATATATATATATATATGGATATACATTTTGGGATATTGGTAATGTGTACGTGTGTGGTGTGTTTTTTGTTGATGATTTTTTAATGTAGTTGATGATGTCTAATCTATATGTTGTGACAGACTTCTGATGGTTTATGTGTGTGTGAAGATGTATTGATGTGATATATGCGAATCTAGTATAATGTTAGCCATGTTATCCATTATTTGATTGAATTGTCTTAGGATATGTGTAAATGTAATGAAATCAAAATGTCGAGATAAAAGCCTAACCTGCAGGTATTTACAAAAGAGGCAAGGATCACGGACATGGTACACATTGTTGAGCTGGAGGACGACAAGTTGGGAATCTAATAAGACGCTAAGGTGACGAATATGGCGATGAATGGCCTCAATGAGGAGACCAATGATGGAGGTGTATTCTTCTTGATTGTTGGTGGCTGAGCCTAAGCATATGTCATTGGTGTGGAGCAGGTCATGTGAAGGTGAATAGAGGGCCCAAGCAACCGAAGCGAGATTCTGTGTCCAGCAGCTAGCTCCATCGGCGTAACCGATGTGGTAGGACGATGGGGGTGGCATCTGTCAATAACACGAGTGATAGATTAGACGTGAGGTATGGGTAAAAGAAGATTAAAAAATCTATGAAAGACGTACAAAAAAGAAAAATCCTAGTGTAGTATGGCTATGCTTAGGCGTAAAATTTCTTTAAGTACAACCCGTTGATGGGTTCTTTGAGAGGATGGCCTTCTGGAGAGGCTAGGATGTATGCACCTTTAGTTAGGAAATGTTGGATGATGTACAGACCATGCCATAGGGACTCGAATTTTCCATGGCCGAGGGTATCGTGAGCGATATCGTAAGTGAGGACGAGGTCTCCTTCATTGAATGAGCGAAGGTTGACATGGTGATCAAAGGTGGCCTTTGACCATTTTTTGGCTGCCTCAATGTTCTGTAATGAGGATTGACGGTCTTCATCCAGGGACTCTAAGTTCAGAAAATGCTGCTCCATTGGAGAAGTGTCGGGTAATAGCTCAATGGTAGTGCGTAAGGTGGAAATTTCGTACTCGATGAGAAGAGTGGCCTCAACTCCATGGACTAGATGAAAAGGTGTGAAGCCAGTGGCGGTTTTGACTACTGTGCAATAATCCCAGAGTGTGGAAAATAACATATGATGCCAATTGGTTTTATGTTTGTTAATCATGCGCTGCAACATGGTTTTGAGGACCTTGTTAACTGCTTCTACCTGTCCATTGGACTGAGGGTAGTATGGTGAGGAAAACTCATTGGAGAAGCCTAACCTGGATAAGAGTTCAATCAAAATCTCATTCTTGAAATGTTTCTCGTGATCAGAGACTAGTTGGAGTGGTACTCCAAAGAGAGATATGATGTGGTTAAAGAAAAAATGCGCGGTTGTGTCAGCGGTTTTGTTGAAGGTAAGCATGGCTTCAACCCACTTAGTAAAGTAATCGACTGCAATGACTATGTATTTGTGTCCATTGTTGGATGGAGGGTTGCAATTCATGCAGTCGATGTCCCATTTACAAAAGGGACCAGCAGTGATGACTGGGTGTAGAAGAGCAGGTTGTGTGCATTCTTTGTTGGCATAAAGCTGGCATTTATCACATCATTTCATGGCATGAACACAGTCATGAAATAATGTAGGCCAAAAGTAACCTGCATGGATGATTTTCTGAGCAGTGGACATCCCTAAGAGATGGCCCCCACAATATCTGTTGTGGCATCCATTCAAGAATATATCGGCTTCATCAATAGTCAAGCATCGATGGAGTATGGTGTCGACCCCTCGCCGATATAAGATATCACCGATGAGGAGGTAGCGAGGTGCCTAGTGATGAATACGTCGATGAACATCTCTGGAGAGGTGGTTTCCAAATTTTTGTGTTCGGAGATAGATGAGAAGATCACCATACCAAGGGTCATCCGAGGGGATGTAAAAGAGATGTTCATTGGGGAAGTTGGTATTGACCGGTGAACTATGTTGGACACACCTACCACATATAGAGGGGGGGGGTGAATGAGTGTGGGGATCTTTTTCCCAAAACTTCCCTCTTACACAAAACTCATTAGTTAGCATTCAACATTTACTCATTACTCATTGTTGTCATTAATAATCAGTTAGATGTGAATACATATCAACAACATATATCAGCAATATATCATCAACAAATCATCTCCACAAGGAACACAAGGAACACAAGATGTATGTACAATTTTTCTTTTTATTATGGACTTCAATCTGGGGGGTTTTCGGCAACAACTGAATAGAGTACAACTCTACAAGAGCACCATATCTATATGCAAGACTCATCTTACATTCTCAGCACCAACTGAGATGAGGCAACAATCCTCAACATATATCAATCTGTACCATAAACAAGAGCATCAACCATGCACTAACCTGTGCCAAACAACCTGTAATCAACCTGTACCATAAACAAGTACATCCAACCATGTATCAAGTATATACCAATCATGTGTCAACTACTCATCAACAATGACTCATCAATATGTACCAGCATCATCAACTATACACCTCATGTATGTGCCAACTCATCAACTGCTTGTCTCAACCATGACTAGTTTTGGATTAGTCAACAACCCTAACTAGAAATGATCATAACTTTGTACCTGTACTGAATAAATATCTAAAACTGATACACAATGTTCTTCAGTGTCTTCTATGCAATTCCTCCAAGTGGAACTACTTGTAACCTCTCATAAAAGGAGGTATAACAAAAATGGCATACCTTGCTAAATTTTGGATTATTGTAGAGAGGGACCTTGTAGAGTGTTCCCCGCATGTAATATTTGTTGAATTGATCTGAAACTGTTATAGAGAATACCACAGACTTTAATATAACCAACACAATTAGTCTCACTAAATTTGGATCTGTTATGAATAAGTTATGACGTTTTTACCCGAAACACCTGATTTTGACTAGTTTCAGGACTAGCCACAAACCCTATTTTCCACGGAGCATAACTCCCAAAATACAAACACCCACAAGCTTAATTTTTAACCACAGATACTTGGATATGTTTCCTCACTTTCATAGAAATTTCAGGATCTGAATCATTATAGAAACAAAGTTATAGCGCAAATGGTCAGATGACCTATAAATAACATACCTTAGAAAGAACCATCAAAAGAATTTATCCTTCCTTGCATTTCGGCCTTCTTTTCTTCACTTTCCTCAGAATTTAAGCTTAGATATCCTTGGTTACCTTAGTCACCTATAGATATTCAATATTCTCAAGTGTTCCACACCAAAAAATCTCAAGAATCTCTCCATCAATACTCCAAAATATATTCCCACAATAAGCTCTCCATTGATCCACAAAAGGGATGATCTACAAGAGACCATTGCTATCTTATTTATAATTTCATCCTCTAGGTCAATTGACCCATTTTTAGGTTACTTAACCCATTTCTAGGTCACTTAACCTATTTTCCTTATTTTAGGGTTAACCACTTTCCATAAATAGAAAGTTCTTCAATACTTTATCATTTAAATTTTCCTTCTTGATTTTGTCACCTTACTTTATCATTTCTTGATGTCGTCACTTCTCTTGATTATCTAAATAATCCATCTTGAATTTGTCATTTTAATTTATCATTTAAATAATATTAACCCATTTCTAGGTCACTTAACCTATTTTCCTTATTTTTAGGGTTAACCACTTTCCATAAATATTCCTTCTTGATTTTGTCACCTTACTTTATCATTTCTTGA
>ML788077.1:165950-190743 GCA_009831015.1 Picea engelmannii
TTTAGGGTTAACCACTTTCCATAAATATTCCTTCTTGATTTTGTCACCTTACTTTATCATTTCTTGATTTTTTCACTTCTCTTTATTATTTAAATAATCCACCTTGACTTTGTCACTTTACATTATCATTTAAATAATGATTTCTTCTTTTAGGTCACTTTGACTTCTTTGACCTTGGGGGCTTCAAGCATTCATGTGGGGGTCCTTCATCTTCGTAAGGCCATAACTCTCAAACCATGAGGATTTATGTGACATTCCACATACCACCAGAAATGGCATGACAAGCACTATACATATAGGATAGTTTCACCAACAAGTTCCTTGATCTTCATCTCGTTATTCCACATACAAGCATGGGTCCTCCAACCATTCTTCTAGGATAACTCAATCCGCAAAGCGTCTTCCCGTGAGAGCTTTCACCATAAGGGGACCACTTTGGAGTTCATCCGTTTGTGCACCTTATCAATCATGATAAGACAACAATGAGTCATCTATACATTTTTCCAAAAATGCATCATATACCAATGAAACCACATCGATCCATCTTCATCATGTATCAATGACAACTCATTGATTCGTCTTCATCTATGCATTCTCATCAAGGACAATACATATTATATTACATCAATCATCAATCAATAAATCCTTTGACATCAATCAATAACTTGACATCAATCAATCAAACCATTGGCATCAATGACAACATGATCCAACAAACTAGTAGTGTCAGAGGGAAATGTTGTGATAAGTTCAACAAGGATGAAAGCTTTCTTTCTCTTGGGTGTTGAAAATTTGGGATCGTAATCTTGAAGGATGATGATCCATTGAACAAATTTACCGTTAATTTTCCGACAACTGAGCAAGTATTGCATGGGGTTGGAATATGCTATGACTTTGGTAGTTCGAAGCAGAATGTAATGGCACAACTTCTGGACCACGAGGACGAATTCTAGGGCTATTTTCTCTTCGTGATTGTATTTTAAGGGTGTCCCTGAGAGGTTTTTACTAATGTAGTAAATGACATGCTCATGGTCATCATCCCCAATTTGAATGAGAACTCCTGCTACTGAGACGGCTAATGTTGATATGTAGAGGATATAGTCGTGGTTATAGTTGGGTGGACTAATCAAAGGGGCACTGGAGAGAGTCATTTTAAGATCATCGAAATCATTTTGGGCATGTTCATCCTAGTGGAATGAGATGTCGTGGTGTAGTAAGTGAAGGAAACTGTGTGCTCGAGTGGCATAGTTTCGGACAAAGCGTCATTAAAAGTTAGCTTTTCCTTGTAGGCTCTATAATTGGCATAAATTTCGAGGAGGGGGAATTTCCATGATGGCTTGGACTTTGAGGGGATCCACTGTAATACCGCTTTGGGAAAAAATGAACCCAATAAGGCAGCCAATAGTGATGCAGAAGACACACTTGAGGGGATTCAAGAAGATATTGTACTGACGACACCTTTGAAAGATGATTCGTAGATCATCGAGATGCTGAGTGTTTTTCTTGGATCGAGTGGTGAGGTCATCCAAATATGCAAGGATGATATGAGTCAGGTCATGAAAAAGGTATGTCATGGCCCGTTGGAAAGTGGCGCCAGCATTCTTGAGGCCAAATGGCATGACACGATACACAAAGGTTCCCAAAGGAGTAGTGAATGTGGTCTTGTATTGATCGGCGGGGTGAATTTGAATTTGGTTTTAGCTAGAGAAACCGTCCATGAAGGACAAAGCCTTGTGACCTGCGCAATCATCGATAATTTGGTCGATGAAGGGCGTTAGACAATTGTCTTTGGGACAAGCATGATTGAGGTCATGGAAGTCTGTAAAGACATGGATAGTGCCCTGTTTTTTGTTAACAGGGACAGGGTTGGAGACCCATGACGTATAGGCAATGGGGTAAATGAACCCTATAGCGCGTGATTTGTCAATCTCGTCTTTGATGGCCACTTCTTTGGATGGGTGTAGCAGTCGCTATTTTTGGAAGACTGGTGTGATATTAGGCCAAGTTTCAATGCAATTTTTTATGATAGAGGGGTCAAGGCCGGGCATCTCCGTGTATGACCATGAAAAAATGTCCCGGTATTTCTGGAAGAGAGCTTTGTATGCAGTAATTTCTTTAGGAGTGCATGTGGTGCCAATAGTGATTTCCTCGATGACTCCCTTTTTGATGGAAATATCGATTTTAATGGTGGGGGAAATGTTGTCCATATTTCCTTCTTCAAAATCATCAGGGGTAGGGAAAGGGTTGTTGAACCAGTCAATATGCACTGATGGGATAAAATCCTTAGTTTTGACTGCGTATATGGGGTGTTGGTTAGGAGGTGTGAAGGATTCCTGTAAAAGAAAGAGTGATAGGTGGTGTAGCACATCCCATGGGTAGTCGAGGGTGATTAATTCATTGAGTATGTCCTCATTACAGTGGAATTGGCGGGAATACAAGGGATCTAGAAGAGGAATATTGGTGACTATCATCGTGTTATTGTCATCTGGTGATGAAGAAGCAGGGGGAGTGATGCAAGGAGACTATGATGGTTCACTCGACATAAACCAAATATCGAGATACTGAGGGTTAAAAATGGTAGTCGGGCGTAAAAATTTTCATGGGGAAATGAACGGGGGAATTGGGGGGATTTGGGGGTAAATCCTCATACAAGTCATCCAAGAACCATGGGGGAGTAGGGACTGCCTCAGGTTCTGGTGAAAAGATATGAACCATAGCAAGTGATGGGGTAAGTGTATTCACTAGTTCTACTGGAGGAAAGGGTGTGTGATTTTGAATAAGGGCCATTTGGCGATGCATGTATTCAATGATCATAGAACATTGATATGTGAAGTGATCAAGTGTTTCAAATAAAGAGCAAGGACAACTCATACATTCGTTAACTGAGGTTGTGACATAATGGATGTCGGTGATGTGAGTTGGGGTGGCTCCTTGCTGAAAACTCTGGAGTACGGATGTTAGCATCTATCGGAATTGAGGTAACGTTGGACAATGGTGTGTGTAATGTCCATATTCTAAATAGATGGCACATGTGAATTTGGTTCACAGTCCTTTGTTACTTGTGTTCAGGGAGATAGCAACAATGTTGGAGGAAGTGATGAGTGATGGTGGTGCTCGAGGGAGTTGAATGAGATTACGTAACTCAGGGAGAGAGGGACATCGATTCGTGGGGTGTCCTTCTTTCTCATAGGGTGCACAAGGAGGTTGGATGCGAGGAGGGAGAGGAGCGATGGGCTCTTTCTTCTTTCGTCTGCCCCCAACTATAGAAATGGCATTAGCAAGAGGGGCTGAGGGTGTTTCTTTGGGAGTAGGTATTGGAATCTGCATCAGAACTTATTCATTTTAGGGAGGGAGGGATGGTTAAGGGACCATCTCAGGCAGATGTAGATACCAAATTGGAATTTCCAATACCATGTTAGGAAGGGTAAGCGTTGCAACTACCTAGAAATCTTGTATACCTAGTGGGGGGTAAAAGAAAGGGATTTGGGTAATGGCTTGGGGGACTGTTTCCTAGATTGGGATATGGCCTTGGGGGAGGGGAAGATCAGGAATGGGTCGAGCTGAGCTAGTTCTAGGGGGCTCCTGGGGGAGAAGTTCTGCGACTAGTGGGATGTCAAGGATAAAAGAGGCCTCAGTGGGAGGGAGAGTATATTTAGTTGTCATTCCATTGGAGGATACAACACATACTTGGGTTGAGGGATGGAGGAATGGTGGTGCTCTATGGTATGTCCCTAGAAAGGATAGGTCTTTGAATATTCTGGGTCCCATATTGATGAGTGGATAGGCATCGGGATTAGTGTTGATGAAAGGGAGGATGTTATCGATGTTGGATGAGGGGTTGGGCTCATAATGTGATACTTGATCGATGGTAATGATTTTTTCGTTATGGGGAAACATCATGGTTTGGAACACAGAAGAGGCGACGAACTTCATAGCATACATGTAACAATGACCAAACAAGATATTGTAGTCAAGCGGGGCATCAATATCTTCAATGTCAATCAGAACGGTTTTTCCCCCGAGCTCGTTGGGCGCATTTTGGAAGAGTCCCTCGAGGGATGAGGGTCTTCCATCGTAGACTCTTAAGGTAATGGAAGATGCTATAAGTTCCAGGAAAATAAGTTTCTAACATATAGCTTTTGACATAATGCATGTGGATGCACCCTCATCAATGATGCAATGATGAATTGTAATGTTTCAGATTTTAATTGAGATTTGAAAAGCGACGAGAGCGGGGAGGCGAGGTTCTCCAGTATCGAGATCAAATGTAATGAGTCAGGTATCCGCAGGGTCGACTACCCCGAGGATGGAAAGTAACAACTTATGTTGAGTAGGACAAGTTTTAAGGACTTCTAAGATTGACATAGCAGCATGATATTGTGCCAAATCATCGACCAAACTATAATTATGAGTCTCCCTAGCCTGAGGGTTGTGGACATTCCTCTATAAGGGGATGTTAGGAATATGAAGGGGTGGGTCTGTATTAGGGCGAGGAATCATCGAAGGGGGACCAGTTACGACTGGGGGTGCGTCTGAGGTGGTGGGAGCTGACTCAAGAGTTGCGTTGTATTGACGACTGCGTGTTTGTAGAAGAACTTCTTCCTCACTAGTGAGGAGGATAGTTCGATCGACAAGATTGTCTGTATTGAGAAATTGTCCTATCTGTGGTAGGGTAGAATGCATGTCTTTTTGAGTGTTCATTACCCCCTAGTGTGGGATGGGGTTTTGCAGCATGGCTGGGTGTGGTTGTTGCACATATTGTTGTGGGGCTTGCTGGGGGGCAGGCGGTGTTGGGGGACATGGTCTACTTACAGATTCTTTCATCTATTTAAAGTCAGTGATTTGGGGGTAATGGTGAGTATAGTGACCAAACTCACCACAAAGGGAACAAGGGAAATTGGTTCAAAGAGTGTTGTTATTTTTCCCTTGGCATTTATTATTTCCCCCTTGAGGGTTTTGGTTCCCTGTGTTTTGGCTGCCCCCTGTAGGTTGGGTCTACTAGGGTTGGTTCTGGTTTCCTCCTGGTCCGGGATTATTATTATTCTGGGTTTTCCTTTCTTTCTAACAATGTTTGATTGATGGGATGGATTTTCCGTATTCAGTTGTTCAAAATTTTTATATTGGTGAATGGGATAGTGTTGAACAAAATTAACCCCAACATGTGGATGTCCTTGTGGTGGAGCCATGGGTTGGGGGGGGCCAGGAAATGGGAAGTACAGATTGTGTTGTGGCAATGATCCATAAGGTACATAGGAAGGTGTGGTTCTTTCTCTAGTGCTTAGGGTATAGGCTAAGGTAGAGGGAGTACCAGCGCTTGGTTGAACAGGTGGACATATTATGGGTGTTGGTAGGGGTCCACTGATGGGTGGAAGCAGGGCAACAGGGTATGACTATTGATAAGGAGGAGGAGGATAATAAGAGATTCCTCCATATGATGGTGGATATTGGGGTCTTCCATACATGGGTGGTTTTTGAGGCTGTGGGTTGTGGTGTGTAGTGTTACTAATCAATCCATCTGTTGAGTGAGACATCCCAGGTTTGTCTTGGCCGAATGGCATGGCTCTTGGGGCATCCGGGAGTACCGTGTATAGGTATCTAGACTGGGAATAAATGAGTTTGGACTATTGGGTCTTACTAATGGCTTCTTCTTCAGACTAGAGGAAGGTGGCAGCCACATCTTTGGCAAGGAGGGAAACAAGTGATTTGAGGAACCAATTTTGACATTGTTGGGGGGTAGCATCATCTTTGCAGAGGCTATGTCACCAACACCATTCGTGGATGTGGTCAGAAATATGTATGGAGACGGTTTGTTTGAATTCTGAGAGTAGTTCAAGGCCATTATCATGATGAATGGGTATTTGAAAGAAGGTAAAAAATGATTTGGCCAAGGATTCAAAAGTCGCATGGGACCCATATTTTTATTCTACATACCATTTGGTTGATGGGCTAGTGAGAGTATGTTGAAATAACCTCAATCGGACGGAATCATCCATGATGTTGTTTGAAGAACACCATAGGTGAAAGGTCATGATATGGTTGGCAGGATCGTCTCCTTCTTTTCCTTCAAACTTACGGATGTATGAAGGGAGTTTGGTAGGCATTGCAGGCCATGTGGGATTGTGCAATATAGGATCATTAGTGAGTTTAGTCAGATCTGGGATATTGAGGGAATCCAAATATGGCATATGGGGTGGTGGTGGAGGATTAATTCTAGCCATAGTGTGAGTGGTCTGAGTACCTAACCCTTGGAGGGGGCTAGGTGGGTTTGTACTTCCTCTTTGAGAAGAAGTTGGCCTCCCTCTTCCATGTAAAGGAGAGCGAGTTGATGGTTGACCTTGGGAAGTGGACCCAAGTATGGTGGAGACAAGAAATGTTGATCCCAAGACAGTGGCACTCACAGGGGTGTGAGAAGGGGGAGTCGATGAGTTGGCAAGACTAGTAACTCCTCCTAGAATAGGGGGGAGATTTAGTAAGCGTCTGGAGCGATGGTGGTTATGTGGGTCCCCTATGATGTCCGACTAACTGAGTGAATGTGTGCGAATGGTGGTGAGAGGAATAAGTAAACAGGAGCCTTTGATGCAATTTCTTAAACCTTCACAATATGTTTCCAAATCAGATGTAATCAGAAGGGAATCATACATAAAGTGTTTTGATAAAGAAGAATATATGTGGATAGGTGAATTTTGTCTGTGTGGGAGAACAAAGAAAACAAATGCTCATTTCCTAAAAGATGTAACTTCCTTCTTCTCAAATCGCACTGGACCTTCCAATAGCACTCGACAGTGGGGTCTGAAGCCACCGGAAGAGAAACTAGTGAAGGATGAAGCAATTAGTTATAATGACGGGTAGAGGGGGCATATCTTGAAAGAACTGGCGATATTTCCCAATAGCCACACAAAATTTGATCAAGGTGCAATTGCAGCCCACAATTTCCACCTGGGAAGATGTCGTAAAATTTGGTCACTAGGTACCTCATTCAAAGTGTGACATTTATATTTTCGGCCTAAGAAATGGGTCATCAGATGGATCCCGTCCAAGAGGTGGGTGCCTCAAGGGGGGATGCACGGAACAATCAGACCTCAGCCTTCAACCCTTCACGGGTATCTCCCTACCTTATGGTGTTAGGAACACTTGAATTGGAGGATTTAAAGTTCCCTATTTGACAACTTCTGTTGTTTTGAAAATGTGAGAACCAGATAACAGGGAGTTATTTGGATGCCTATCCCCGAGATCCTACCTAGACTAAAAAAAATCTTTTGGCACCTCTTGTGGAGGAAAACTTAGTGAGTTTTTTAGAAACTTTTAGATGTGTTTGTGTGAGAGATAGGGGGTTTGAACCAACCTCGTTGAAATTAAATGGGAGTGGATAGTTTTTTCAAGAAAATGGGTGGGGTGTTTCAAAATCCCATTGGAGGAAAATTACTTTGACCTCCACAACTTCTAGATAAAACTATGTGAGTGATTGGTGATCTTGTGTGTGAACAAGTGAAAGTGTGCCAAGTTTTAATAAATTAGGTGTCACCTTGATGCATGTGGACTTCTCTTGGTCCTTACAAGTCTTTGATTACCTAATTAACTAAATGTCGTTGGTACAAACTTGTAGAATTTTAATGTCCCTAGGAAACTAGCATGTGGACATGTGGGTCCTTTACTATTATTTTAACTCCCTACTGTGATTTAATCTAAGAAAGCTTTGAAACTATCCTAGTTTGTTCACATGTGGGCATGTATGGGCCCGTTAAAAAACCTTTAAACTTCCCTAGTGAGTTAATATAAGAAAGAAAATTTCAACACTATCCTATATTTGTAGCATGTGGGCATGTATGGGCCCTTACAATATTAAGATGTGTTTGAAAAATAAACTAAGAGGAGTCTCGAGGGGGTTGTTGTCCTCTCCTAAAGATTTTTTCTATTTAAGGGAGACGAAATTGTCTCACAACCTCTTTCTAATTCTCAAGGTCACTTTGAAGTGCGAGAGAAGAGCATACTCAACGATTGTTATCAAATTTCGAGTCCCAATGCAAGTTTTATATGTGATGTAGAGTGATTCCAACTTAACTTTAGTCAAAGTGGGCCATCCATGTGGCAAAAAGACAAAAAGGAGGAAAAGTTATGATTTTACCCCTAAGTGCCTATGTGTTTTGACTAATCCCTTTATATGGAGAGGGAATGTAAGTGTAGTGAAACATGCATGGAATCAACTTTGAGAAGGTTATGGGCCCTCCACAGATCATAAAAAGCTTACAATGTGTATTTTTCTGCACAGGTGCATGAGACTCAGACTAGACAAATGCACTTTGAGCACCAATGCATGAACTAGAAGATGTTGATGTTCGCAGGTGCGTAGAAGGCGTTGATTAATACAGTGATTTTGGCGCATGTGCGCACGATGAGCGACTGTGGGACGATAAACCCATGCAAAACTGTCACATGGCCATGAAGAAAATTCTGGATGAAATTTCTTCAACTTAGCTTTGATTTTGGCTTCCTATAGGTCGTCTTGGGCCGGTTATGGTACCTACAGGTTAAATAAACAAAAAGAAGAGCTAAAATAACCCAAGTGATGCAAGAAATTGATACCTTTCCCCAATGGAGTCGCCAATCTGTTGTGCCTCTTTTGTCACCTAGATGAGAAAAATAGAGGTGCTTACAAGCTTAGTTAGGTTAGCTAAGCAAGACAACAGTAAAGGAAAGGGTTAGAAGAATAAATCATAAAATACTAAGCTAAGAATTAAACTGGGAATGATAAAAACAATTAAAATATAGTGCATAAGGACATAAGAACAAGAAACAAGCAAGACTCATGTCACCAATGGAAAGGATTGTATTAGTGAAAAGAAACACCAAGGAGAAAGGGAGACTTTGGGTGCCTTCTTCCTCCAAGGAAGGGATCTTGGACCCCCAAGATTGAGCTCTTCTTACAACTTGAAAACTTGAAAGAAATGGTGAAAGAATCCCAAGCTAATTCACTTAAAAGGTGATGTGAATAGCTCAAATGGAATGGTGCTAGTATGCTCTTGATCAGAAAAGAGGATTCCCTAAGAGAATAGCAACAACATAACCTTACAAATGAATTCCTTGAAGATGTAATGCACCCATGGCCTCTTTTTATAGCACAACTTTGAGGTATTATGCAACCAGCTTTTAGTGTGAATAAGGGGCTATTTAGGGCACCTTTAGGTCTTTGACCAGCCACCCAGCCAGATTCATCCGAGATTTGGATGTCAAATTGACTTGGAAGATGAACGAGAAGTGGGTGGGAGGCCGACCAACATCATAAATGCGTCGTTCTCAGATGTGCATGGATTTTAACGTCCACAGTCGTGCATCGTGTACATGTGCCCTTTTCCTGGGTTTCGTGATAGTGCATGTGCGTGCGCTCCCTGTATAGTCATGGTGCATCCTGATTTTATAACTGGTTGTATAGTTTTGGACCTTTTGGAAATGCTTTTTTGGTAATTTTGGTCCATGGGTGAAGTTAATAGCTGTTTGGAGATGCTGGATTCCTGTAACCATTTGTGGACGAAATTTCAGTGATAACAGTGAGGACACAATTTAAAAAAAAAATTACACCTAAAGAGTTTTACTCCCACCTGAATAATAATGTGTTTAAAAAATGCTCAAATTATCAATACTTCAATTTATGTAGGAATTTCAAAGTGGACTAGTAGCAAGTATTACATTTTATAGTGACTAAATGCACAAATTCTCAATACAACCTTTTATGTAGGAGTTTCATTTACTGCCAGCAAGGAGTAGGGATTTTAGGTTTCTCAAGAAAACATAGAGCTAGGTGTTATATATCTCTAATATATGTGTGGTGTCAAGTAGTAGTACTCAACCCAGATTATTAGGGAACTAACTAAGGAGGATCAATAGTACCCTATACTTACTACAAAATTACCTAGGTACTACAGAGTAATCATCCAAAATGTTGTTCTTGGTGCCACTATGGAAGAAAAATGATTGATCAAATTGTATAAAGCTACTTTTAGGTAATCTAAGGGATTTTTTTATATAACCTAGTGTACATGGAAGTGGAATTCCATATATAGGTATTGTCTAATGGAGTAATACTCGAAGGAGTTGATAAAATATGCACACATACAACAATATGAAGGAAAAGGATCAATATCCAACTCAATTTTATTCACACCAATGATACATATTTATCGTACAATGGGTTATTCCACCTCATAGAGAGATTTTCTCTAGATCCTAACACCTTGCATGGTGGCTAGTCTAGGAATTCTCAACTAACTCACTTAGTCGTCATTGAGGATAAATGACTATTATGCTAAAATATTAATACAAATAATGGTGACAATGAAACATTGTGATTGCTAAGGAAACCCATAGGCTAACACCCCCCTCCTAAATCACAAGTCTAACTATTTGTACCAACAAAGTTAAAATTTAATATCATGGATTTTTCATAAATCCCTGACCTAATCTTTAACAAAAAATATGCTTGAAAGACTGTCAATATGGATGTTGAATGGTTCATCTTAAATGAATTGAAAGAGAGTTGATATATAGAAGTGAATAGATGCAATGTATGAACATTCCCTAATTTCTTGACAATTTGATCATTTCACCAAGTATTTGATCTAGAAGAATCTAATTGGTGAACATGTAGTATCACCACTCTACTATCAGTGTATCACTAAAGTTCTCTCTGAATCTATGGTTTGGGATCACCACTAACTAATGATACCATGTATCTGGCAGTTTTGGATGACCACTAACTAATTTTGACACTTTTAGGTGTCCAAAAACATCCCAATGAATCATGCGTATGATTGAATAGTAAGTCCTTAAACCTTAATTCTACCAAAGTCTGGTATCTAGATATTTTAGCTTCCCATATGGAAAATTTGATGCCCATTTGGCATATTTTATTTTTTGTTTTTGTTTTCGAAAATTTTGGTTTGACAACCATCTTCATTTGCATCATCAATTCCCCCATTTTCCATCTTAAAGGAGAGACTAGAAGTGGTTTCATGAACCATCTTTACTTCATTTTTCAACTCCCTCCCTTAAGGTGCATGAGAGTTTCATTGTCATATGAAATATTCATCTATACTTGAGAGTTAATTCTTCGATAAGATTGAAATAGTAGTTGGGTTGTGAAGCAGATCGATGGCACTACCTCTCAGTACACAAAACCTGCCAATTACTCATGCACTTAAAACATTTTGAATCTGATGTTCAACACATCCGATAGAGATCGATTTAATACTATTTAGTGGGATGATGTTTAGATATAAACCATGTCTTTTTCAGCTACGTGTGGGGTATCTCTAGTTGAGCACGGGTGCCTAGAAAATGAGTTATTGGGTTTTCTTCTTTCATATTCATATGAAAACAATAGATATAGACAACAAAAAAGATAGACGTGGAAGATACATGACAAATGGTTGGGACATTTGTAAATATATCGTTTCATTGAATGGAAATGGATCAGTTTCGGGTTTGGAAAATCTACATATTAGAACTACAAGATCACTAGTGTAGATCTATTGGAGCCCAAGGATCCAAACTATATACATTTAATCGATACGTAACTACTGCTTCTCTTCTTTCATCATTCGCTTCTTCATGTGTATCCAAGTTCAAACACCCCTCAGAATGAAATTTTTGATGGGACATAATGACCAGTTTAATCAGATGAGGGAAAACGCCCAATGGTGGGTCCCAATTAGACCCACTCTCGTTTCGGATATCGTTTTTGACACGATTTTGGCATGGTTTTCAATCTTTAACTAAAATTCTAACTAAATATGAATCTAATAACTGGAGGTTCTCAAATGAATTAAAAAAATTGAAAATCATAAATAACTAATTCTAAGCTAAGATGAATGATTACAGTTCTAAGATGCAGTTTATATTCTATTATATACTACCCTATCCTGATCAGGAGAAAATTGAAAAGGAAGAATATAGTGAAATGTTTATATTAATTGTGAAAAACAAATTTATAATATAAGTAACATGAATGTTTAACAACATAACCAGTTAGAATCAAGTAATGGATTAATTAACTTCATCACATTGTTCTTGTACTCAATTTGAAAATCGTGGTAAATGTAAACTTGATAAAATTAATTCAAAAGTAGTTCATAAACGAACATTCACATACTATAGGAATAAACATGCATAAATTGAATAGTCACATTCATATACATTAACACCAGAATCTTCAAAAACTGTCTTTAGGTTCAAATTCACATGCAGTAAAAGTATTGGCTTGCTATATCCTTAAACCAAAAGCCCATTTCTTATGGACAATACTCCCTTTTATAATGATGATTCATTTTTTACATGATAATATTTCAATTATGAACCCAGGTCTGTTTTACAAAATGACTCTTCATGTTCCAAATTGGAAAACAAGATAACGATAGTAGATAAAGGAGACATTTGGTACAATTATGGAATTTAATTATCATGAGTTTCTCTACCCCTACATCTGATCTTGATATTCCTTCCATAGGGAATAATCTTTCATTATGACCTCAAGATTTCTTGATTGCAATTTATCCATGATTAACTCTCCACTACAAAATTTAGCAGACAGTTCTTGATGTAACTCCTTTGTTGTGTTTTTAACAAAGTGTTGGATTTTACTGGTGAGCTGGGTAGGTCTTAAGAGGTGCTCCTCCAAATATTCTCTTTCAATATGATTTAAAATTTGTATGGTTACTTGGTTGATTTATTTGTGTTCTTCTACCTCATCCATTTTTTTTTGTGGCAAGTGTTGCTTCATAAACAGGGAGCATTGGTTGCATCCTGATTTCTTCCATGAGATTTCTCAATATATTCAATAGCCTTATGCATGTGTCAATTTCTTCCTTTTGGGTGACCTGTACATCCTTGAGAATGGGTTTACAAGTTTCAAAGAATATCTGATATCAGAGTATTTCTCTATTGGATTATAATGGCAGTGTAGTGGGGGGAGTCTCGCACATATATTGCCAATCAAGCATCTTATCTAAAGCCTCATGGGCTCCCTAATAATTTCCTTGAATATGTACCAGTTTATCTTATATCTTGAGTTGTTCTTATCGACCAGTTTGTATGTTACCAAGCCTATTGAGGAATTGTTTCTTCTTAGTTGCAAATCTTTCGTTTAGATATACTTCATGGGTTTTGATAGTATCCACAATAAGTGTAGATATATTGTTTTTCTCCATGGTTGTTTTGACATTCTGTCTTTCTACTTCCAACTATCTATTATGTGTGTCCCATTGAGTCTTGATCATTATTTCGAGATCTGCATTCATCTAATCTCTCTGTGCTTGTAGGGATCGATTCAAATTTTTTGTATTAAGAGTGTCGGCTACTTTTTTCACGTTCTTGAACTCTGAAGTAAGTTTGTATTTCACATCTCCTAATTCTTCATCCAACTCTGTCACCATGGTTTTGGTATTGTTTATGGAATCAACTACTTCAAGGATGGACAAAGATTTTAGTCCTGCAAAATTTTGGATTGCATAGGTTTCCTGAACAACATTCTCTTCATGATCGGGCCCTTCCTTACATTCTAACATTCCCCCTACAAATGACTTGGATATAGTGTCTTATCCTCCTTTCCTTTTGATCGATCTCTTCTAAATAATCCCCATTTTATTATCATAATAGTAGTATCCAATGGCCACAACAGTGCCCTCAAAATTCAAGGATTGAGAAGAAAAAGAAGAATCCCTTGGAATAACATTAAGAGGAGTGTAGTATTGAGGTGGCATGTTCACAATACCCAAATTGGGTGTTGATGGAGTGTTTGGGGTCTAACTCAATTCCTCCAATTGATGTTATTTCAAAAACTCAACTTCCTTTCTTTTAGCATGAACTTCTTTAGTTTCTCATTTAGTTTTGGTTTCATCGACCAATCTCTTGGCCTCTACCTCATCATCCAATTTATTTGTCTTTGATTCTTCAAATTTATTAATTTGATGTGCAACTTGTTATTCCTTATGTTCATTTTATTTTCTTATTCTTTTCTCCTCAGATTTCCTTATTTGATATTCCTCCTCAACTTGGAGTCTCTTATGTTCCAACGTTTCCTCTTTTCTAGTTTTTTCTTCTTCTTTAACGTTCCTGTCAACTTGTTCCTATTAGAGGAATATTTGGAATTGGTCATTTGTCACTCTCTTCATTTTTTGTTATTCACATTCAAGCTCCTGTCTGGAAGCATCATTGGGTAATTTTTGTAGGGATTATTCATACTATATTATTCCTTTAAAATTGTCTTCTTCAAAATCAACTACATGAATGTTAGAGTAGGTGAGACCAACATATCTAACATGGATGATTGCAAGCTCATGTGGGTCATTTATTTAGGATCTCCTAGGAATATGTGTATCTCTTGTAGGGTTTCTACCTTATTTTGTGCAAGAGGGAAATTTTAAATGTTATAAATCCCTATGTGGATTGGGAAAGCATGCCACATATTTTTGTTGCTAATTAGGAGCAGTGAGGCGACCCCTAACACCATGGTTTGGTAATCAATATGTCTCATCAGTAGACGGTCTGATACAAAGTAGGGTAAAAGGTGTGGGGATCCATTGGTTCCATACAACCTAATATATGAATAGTATTTACATAGGAACTAGTCAATTATCCCCTTCATCCCATTCCTATATTCAAAGGAAGTCCCATGTCTTGGAAAACCAAAAAGAATAATGTGTTGAGGGGTGAGGAAAAGATTACAAATGTCATAAAAAATATCTTGTAATTAATTCTAAATAAATCATAGAAGTACACATGAATAGGGGGTTGGTTTTGGTCCTAGTTCCACCCGAGGTTAGGAAATTGCACGAAGTAATAGATGACATCAATTAGATAGGATGCCATGTAAAAAAAAGGTTTTTTCATACCTGGGATGCTCTTCATATGGAGAAAGATGTTGAAGGCCAAGATATCTTTCGAGTTGAACACTTGTCATGTTTTAACGATGGTATGGGATATTGGCATCCAATCAGTTTGGAAGTGTGTGTTTTTCTCTTCACCATAAATCTTGCATAGCATGGCTACTAACAATTCATACAGTGCCTTGAGCCTGTTTTTGGGAACCAACTTTTATCCTTGTTTGAGGGTCTTGTCCTCATCGGCCCACCAATGTTTCATTAGATTTACTGGTCCTTTGTTTCCTTGGGTGAATCCTTTCAAGAATGGCTCAATGAAAGCATAGGTGGGAGTGGGAAGATGGTATCTCAAACCGATAACTTTAGGCCTTAGCGATGCCACATTCTTCCACAGTTTTCCCATGATGGTTGTGGTGTTTGCATAGAATTTATTGAAGAACCATTATGTGGTCTCATTGTAGGGAAAACAAGTTGTTTGGGAAGAAACCATATGGCTGCCACTTTTTTCGATGTTTTGATATATTTCCATGTTCTCGTCATCTGTATGAAAATCACCTGAATTAAAAATTATGTAGATATCCTCATATGTAGGACTGTGGCCTTCACCAATGTGGGGGGTAGTGTCTATCACCAAGGCCTAAGTCAGGTGAGACGATGTCTTGGGAACACAAGCTGAATGGAAATAAATAGAGCCCTTTGGCCTTCTAGGATTCTATCTCACCATGATAGGAGGTTGATTAATCATGCATCATCATATTAACAAGTGAATTAACCTATGGTAAGATAGCATGGAAAACACGAAAATATTAGTTATTAAATAGTAAAATGCAATACCTGTAATTGAGCCAAGAGAATGGCTACATGGTAGTACTTAGAGAATTAAAAATAGAATCACGTTTACAATCATTTGGAGGAAGACCAATCCTAAGATAAGGGTTTATAGCCATTAAAATGTATTAAAATTGTCGTAAATGTGGCATAACTCATTTGTCTACAAATGTTGTTATTAAATCTGACCTCAATATCTTCCATTAATGCTAATTAAGAGAGTATGTTTCCCAAGATCATGTATAGGAGTTTACGAGGGGCTTGAATTAAAAAATATAACCATCGTAGTCGTAGGATCAGAGTGGGAAAAATTGATGATCAGTTTTAGCTCCGACGGGAGGGGTATCGAAAACATATTCCCCTTTTATCTACAAAAGTGTGCCAACCTAGCGCATATGTAGTATTGTGGGGAAGGTGGGACACATCAGAGCTATGGCATCGTAGTTCATTGAGGTAAGGTTTGAATTAAATTCCAAAGATAGGGCATCGAAGGAATATTCTTTTATCCTATAGATATGTGCCAAAAATGAATTCTTAAAAGGTTGGAAGGAATTTATCGGAGTTCAGGTTTCGGAGTTCAAAATTATGAGGGACTATTTGGATCTCAATGAACATGGTATGGAAAGAATATTCCTTTGATACCTTGGTCAGTGAAGGGTCTCGAAGGAAATAAAAAGATAAGTCATTTGAGAGACATAAACATGGAAAAAGGGCCAATATTAAGATACCACATGGTGAAGTCATGATCAAACATGTTATATATATTTGGTGGCATGGAGTACATGGTGGATTCGATTCTATCTATTTATGTGATTCCACTTAAGAAATAAAATTTGTGTGTCAGAGTTATTGGAGCGAAGTCCTGAGTGATGTGTGGAGATAAATACTCCAATGAGGATGATTCTGATAGACCCCTTTTCGATGAGAACATCAAAAAGGTTTATGTCAGAATGTAGGATAGTGTAAGATTTGTTCTGAATCCATCAATAGTTAGGTTAAAAGGGTGAGAGTGATATCTATCATGCCGACTAAGTAAAACATGGATCAAGTTCTTACTGTAAGAGGGAGGAACGATAAACCTTGGGAAAAAGGGTTGAATGATGTGGGGCCAGGGGAACTATTTATGACTACATCGTATGGGCTCCTATTCATGAAGAATTCATAGACTGTATAAGTGATAAACAAATCTTATCCATGCTCATACCTTCTTAGTGGAGTAGAAATGTATGCTTTGTAAAAAAAATTAGAATATAAGGGGGGGGCATTTAAAAACTGAAATGGGTTGTTGTGGGAGGTGAGACACAACAAATGGAGACTTATTAGGAGGAACCAATTATCTCTGAGCTCAAAATAAAGTGACTTCAACCAAACCAATGAGATTTTTACCTTTAGATATTTCATACAATATATAGACTGAGAACCCCACGCCAATAAACCTGAGGACAATATGAAAGAAAATCATTTTATCAATGCTCTTCCACATAATTTTGGTGAGCATTGATGGGTTTTTATTTCATACATACACAGTGAAATATTGGGACTAACACCATAGAGGAATGTTTATCGACCGTTATAGACTGAAGTGTTTTCTTAATCTCTCTTTCGTGGCATTGCTTCGTTGCCAATGAGCGTCCATATCCCTGATGAGTATTCCTTGGTATAATACAAGCATGGCCCTATTGCCAGTGAGAGACCATAGCCCTAATGGGTTTACTTGTACTTCCCACACTTTTAGTAGCATTTTTAACTTCCTTATGATTAAGTTTTCAACATTCACCTTATATATATAATTTATATATTTCTTTTGCAACATAGGTGAAGGTGGATATGAAGTGGGGTAATACGGGAGTTAGTTTGATATGATAGTGTTAGTCGATAGTTCATTCTCATGGGTCCATAGACATGAATCACAAATGCATTTAGAATTAATAGTATCAAGGGAAGTATCACTGGAATTATATAGAAGACAATGAATTAAGGATATTTCCAAAAACTTGAATGGAACACAAGAATGACATGAGAGTGGCCACATGATTAGAGATAAAGGATAGAAACCATCAAAAGGAATGAAATTCACAAGTTAGAAGATTTCTCTTAGAACAGGTGAAAAATTTCCTCTTTTATGTACCATCAACACTCATCAAGATAAATGTTGACCCTAAGGTGACTCAATCATTTCAATATGGAAAGGAATTTACATGGTTCTAATAGTGTTTAGTTTATATTGTGGAAGGTTGGTCTGGTGCAGTGAGCAATACGTTATTCTAAAATGAAAAGTGAAAAAAGGAAAATTGAAATGAAGGCATGGAAAAAGGAAGACTGGGAGAAAAAGGAATGTTTATTGGAGTGAACATAACATAAAAAGGGAAAGGAAAAAAAAACATATACCATGTACAAATCTATATAAGCATAGGTGATCAAGAGAAGTATCTTTTAATCATTTGGCCATTGACAGGGATCTCCTCCTCATCTCCCTCCAATGTTTTAAGTCTAAAATTTTCAAGACCTATTTTTTGGTGAATCATATAGGGTCCTTGTTGTAGGGATTTTGAGCCCTGCAGGAGTTGAGCTCCCTTAGGTTCTTCCTATTTCTGGCAGGAAACACCCCCCCCCCCCTTTAACTACACCAGGGTTCAATATGTAGATAGAGAGAATAACCATCTAAAATTCAATCAATTCTAATCTACCCCAAACATACCAAAACTAATGTAGAGAAAGCAAATAGATAGTATATTAGGTAACTATACCTTTGATCCCACGTTTGGTGATGATCTCCTTAAGATTAAAATTTCTACTGACTGCACGTCTCCTCCCAAGGATGACTTGCATCCAAAGATAGGAAAAAAAAGAACTACAAGAATGCTATTATATCCATAAGTTAGGGTTATATATTAAGTGTCAAGTATAAATCAATAAAAATACTCAAAACACCATCATTTAGTACAGGAAAATGTGATTATTTTAGTCATAATACAAAGATTATACCTTACAATCTGAGTCAGCCACCATTCCGTGAACCTAGTCCGGGCTCCTCTTTACCATGTTACAAGTGCACCTTGAATGAACTTCTTCTCTCAACCTTATGATCACATCAATGGAAATGGAATGGGTTGAATGGAGGAAGAAGGGGTTGATGAGGGTATGCCTAGGAAATATCTCACAAAAGGAAACAATATATTGGGCAAGGAGGGGAAGTGAAATTGGGAAGAGTTTCATTGTTATTATGCTTAGATTGGAAATGAGACCCCAACACCTCCTTTTATATGCCAAAAGGATGGTTATTCGGTTGGGTGACAAGATATAGCAGGTGGATTAGTTGAGAAACTTCTAATATCCCATGAATTTCAATGAATTCCTTGCAACGTTTTATTTTTTTCAACTTTTTCAAGTATACGCGAGTTGTAATGGTGCAACATGCATATGTACGTGATTTTAAGTGGTGCATAAAGAATATATACGCATGTTGTAATGGTGCAAGGCGTGTACTTCTTCAAAAAACTGGTTTTTTAAGAAGAGCTTCTCAATAGTTCTTTGGAAAAATATGCAAGAGAGCCAAGGCCATGTATGCATGAATATGGAATTTTAGGGCTATAAAATATTCCCCCTAATGTGTGAGGTGAGAAGAGAAATTTATGGCTGAAATACATTACAATATCTTCACCAATGTACGAAATCGAGTGAGCCTGGGACCAAAGTTTGGGAGGTGCCATCTGCAAAACAACAATTGTCTCTCTGAGGTGGGCATACCCATGCTCAGGATGAACTAAATCATTGATTCCAATCAAGTACACTACAAATACATGTCACATAACTATATAAAGTGTATCCTCAAGGAATACACAATGGATCTACATCTCAAAATCAGTCGAAGATATACAAATATAGTATCCATCTTCAAGAAGTTAGTGACGCCTGTGGCTGGAGATGAGGCCTTCATAACTCAAGCAACAACTTCAAGATATTCAAAACTCAGGTAGGAGTACAATGGGAGTGTATAAATCACTACCCTAAAGTATTTAAAGGCTCATCAAGAAAAGACAGGAGGATCTTGATGATCAGGTAGAGAAATTCATCGATTTTTAGCCAGGACTTGACTAGACTCTTGGGATGGTCGACTCATGAGGTCTAGAGACAAAATGTAGAAAGGCCGACTCAACTTGGGTGAAAATTCCCTTGGGAAAAAGCATGAAAGATGATCAGACTCAGGAAACATGAAATTGACATAAGTTCACGATGTAGGAGGAAACACAAACTCTCCATGTGTTTGGAAGAGTAACCAAACAGAGGAGGAAACAACTCTATATATCGAGAACAGATTCCTAAGTTCATAATAGATCCCAGTTATTGACAAACAAATGAAAGGATGTGCTTTTTCTAAGGGCGACTCTTTGTTCTTTTAAAAAAATAATACATATTTCGCATCCCCTCTTTTTTGAATATTTGATTTTTTTATCTTTTTCAATTTTTTAAGAGCTTGAAAAAGAATAAAATAATTCTACGTTACAAAGGAGGAATGAGTGTCACAAGAAAGCATACTATTTCCTAGTGCAAGGAACACACTAATTGTCATATTAAGGAGACATGTGCAGGGAGAGGGCACTCGGGGAAAATTCCTCCATGGGTCAGTCAGGTCATAGAGGAAAGAAGTGCTACAAGGCTTGTGTATCAGGCATGCTTCAAAGGTTTAGTTGAGATCAACATGGAGCAGACATTAGGCCAAATATGCAGAGATGAAAATGTGATTAAGAAAGACATAGTGAAACCCCTTCAATGTATTTTTAACGAGCCCAAAGAAGGTAGACTCGGTAGTTTTTTCACGTTTAGAGAGTCTGAAAAAAAACATAAAAGAATACTCCAGGGAGTACCTTTTTCGAAGATAGTCTAGTATGTTCGAGAAAGGGTTAAACTTGCACCAAAAAGACGTTTATTCAAAACCATTTTAACGAGTGTGACAAAGACAAGATCACTAGAATATCTTTTCAATTTTAAGGAGTTTGAAAAGAGCTTAATTATGGACTCAAAACATTTCTCTGAGTTTAGTCTCATTATCCTGAAAATTTATAAAAGTTATTGAAGAGAAATCTCCAAATGAGATGAATCTCCTGAGGAATATTGTTGGCCCTTGACCAAGTTTTGAGGAAACACTGGTCATGTTTGACCATTGTTGGGACTTTTACAGGTTGGTCGAAGACGGTGTGCCCAGGCGAAGCGGAGATCACAGGATCTCGCCCATTTTGTGGGATTTTTGGGCTTTTAAGGTTTAAGTAATAGGTATGGGATGTCGGCCCATGGATTTACCCATGCTTAGGCCCCTTTTGGTAATGTATAAATAAGTATCTAGGTTATGTAAGTGAAAGTGTTAGTGGGTTACTAGCCATTGATTAGCTTAGTTCTTGGCTAGTTGGCTTTGTGCATGAATGAGTTAAGACTTGAAGAGGTAAGTGCAAGTGTTTTGTAATTTCTTTGTGTGCAGAAGGTGTAAGGCTTGGTGCCTTGATATAATTCGGGAAAGGAGGATTTGGCGAGGTGCGTGCAGATCTCTTGTCCTTTGCAGAGTTGGATTTGTGGCTTGGTGCATGTAAGAAGATGGGAAGAAGCTAATAAAGAAGAAGAAGAGTTGGTGGACATAGCCCCACACTGGGGTGTGCCACGTATATCCTGTGTTATTGTGCTTTGTGATATGTGTTCATGATGGTTATGTTTATATTTTCTTAGTGCATTGTTCAAGATGTATGATAGGTAGATCCATTGATGCTTAGTGATTGATATATGAATAAATTCTAGATCTACTTTGATGCTATGTGTTGAATTCTTAGATGTGTTTAATATTAATTACTACTGTGTTGATCTACAATTTGGTTTAATCTGCGATGTGAAGAAGAATCACAACTCAAGGCATACTATTAGCTAAGTGCTCTGTTGAACTATGTAATCATAGATCTGTGTCCCAGCTAGGTTGTAGACACTTGATTCCTACAATCCCACCTCTCTCTACCTCGAGTGAGACTTCATCTACTTCGCAGGTGTTGCTGAAAGGGTTGGTAGTTAGGGTTTTTTTGGTGTGATTTTGAAACATTGAACCCTGGGTCTACCCCTATGCCAACAAATGGTTCCGTTGTTGGGACCTAAAACTGTGATTGCTTGTAACGCCCCTAAATTGATAAATGATTAAAGATTATTAAGCAAGATTTAATTAAGAAATAATTATAGTTAATAAAATAACATTGATTGCAGACTGCATTCAATGATCTGATAAACCAATTTAAAAGACAATCAGTAAGAATGGAGATAACAACAGAGTTATGTATGCACAGGGTTGCGTATGCAGGGTGCGGGAGCCCATAAATCCCGAGGCAATAAAATTTATTGGGGGATGCAGGTCGGAGGACGCGTGGAGGGGGTTGGTGGTAGAGTTACTGCGTGAGGCGGCAGGGAGGAATAAGGGACGGGAAGAGGGGGATGGGCAGTCCATTCGGCGGGGATGGATGCTGCGAGGCTGTGAGCTTAGGACCACTGTAATTGTCGAAAGCAGAGAGATTCTGCGTACTGTGATATTTGGCTGTGAACTATTGTGTTGGGTGAGAAGAGGGCCTCTGGACTCTGTGTTTTGTGATGAACTGTTGTATTCTATGGTGAGCAGAGATTTCTGCACCACGGTATCTACTGTGAGTAGCAACTTTCTGTACACTATTGTATTGGATGTGAGCCTGTGGTATTTTGTGGACTGTTGGCTTGCTGTAAGCAAGGAACGGAGTGTTCTGAACTGTGGCTTGATCTAGGGAGGCACCGAGTTGCTGAAGGTTTTGGGCACGGAGGTCCAGGATATCCGTAGATATCCTGGAGCTAGGTAGTTTTCCTAGTTGGCAGGGAGGACAATAGTTTTGGGCAGTTATTTGTTTGTTTGTGGCAGGGTTAATCTATGTATCAGCAGGAGCAGACGCAGCAAGGCAGCAGAAATTAGCATCAGTATCAGGTATTTGTCAAGTTATGCATTTATCTCATTTTTACCAGAAAGTTATTACCCTGTGATAAATCTAAATTACCGAATTTGTTGTTGAGAAAATAAATATATGATGTGAAATCGTTATCTCCGTTTAGAAAATGAATTGTTATGAAATTAAATTAATGCCTAGAATGATATGGGCATTACATATGGTATCAGAGCGTCTTAGATCGAAATCTGGGGCCCAAGGGCCGAAACCTGGAGTGTTAACTCTAGCCATGCTTAACCTGTAAGAGATACACGTTCAGTGGACTAATTGTGACTAATACATGATACAGTAGGGTATCCAAGCTATTGGGCATGGAAAAGAGAAGTCATAACTTGTTTTTATTGAGCAATGTTGTTAATGAAGTTTCGGGTAGAGTAGATACCTGGAACCAATGAAAATGTCAAGGGAAATTTAGCAGACTTGTATCGCACAGGAACAGTGTAAACTGGTTGCTTGTGTTAGCCTCGATGATTGTAATAATGTAAAAAGTTCAAAGAACTATAAACCCATGTAAATTTCAACCGTACCAAGAAAGAAATTTGTACACTGCATGAAGTTTCATGCAATTGATCATTATCCCAAAGGGAGTTGTCTATTACACGGGAGAACAGATCTGTGCTGTCAGATCTAGGGAGAAATCCCGTCAGCCGTTAGATCTAGAAAAGTTGCATGGGGTTTAATCCCTAGCATGCACAGGAGAAGTCATCAGGAAAATCTAAGTCATCGGAGTTTTGATAAGTCTGAGAATCGAGATCGTGTGGTTCTCGAAATTCTGAGAATGGATCTTGGCCGTTGATCTCGGCAGGACACATGTCATCGTCTGGGGAGGCGTCGGGATTTTACCCATTGGGAATTTTAGGAGTGTAGAGTCGTTGTATAAGGAAATCGCGATCCGCGATTTCCCGACGGGATTAGAGTCGTCCAAACGAAAAGAACACGTGTCAGTAGATCCCGCAGAGTCGGAGATCGGCATATCAGAGTTTCCAGAGTCATGAAACTCTTATGCAATGGAATCCCGATCTGCGATTTCTCGATACGATCGAAGCCGTTCCATTTGAGGGATGTGTGTCGCAGATCCGGAGAAAGTCGGGAATCGAGAATCCCGTGGACATAGGCACATTGGTATCAAAATCCCAAAACCGCGAGAAGCGATCTGGACCGTCCATTTGGAAGGACACGTGGCAGAGATTGCATGAGAGTCGGGATATTGGTCATCGAGAAATCAGAGTTCTCGAGGTCATGAGAACTGGGACCTCGAAGGTCCCGAAATCCCGAGAGTCAATCAGGACCGTCCATCTTCAAGGACAGGTGGCAAAGGATCGAGCACTGTCGGAGTTTTTTTCATTGGAGAATCGGGGATTCCGAAGACATAAGGCTTGTGTAGGTTGAAATCGCGATACGCAATTTCCCAATCGGATCTGGACCGTCCATTGTGAGTGACACGTGGCGGAGGATCCCGAAGAGTCGGGGATCGGGAAATTGGGGTTTTCAAAGATAAGGAAACCGCGTCGTTGGGAATCGCAATCGGCGATATCCCGATAGTGACGTAAGCAGAGTAGGGACCACCAGGGTTAAAGTGGTGGACATGTGTTCGTCATCCGAGAAGCGGTCAGGAAATACGTGGAGAAAATCCGACACAATCACAACCGTCCAACTGTGGGATAGGTGGCAGCCATCGAGAACCATCGGCGTTTGGCCCTATCGGGAAATCGGGGTTTCCGAGGATAAGAGACTTGAGCATGTTGAAATCGTGATACGCGATTTCCCAATGGGATCTGGACTGTTCATTGGGTGAGGACACGTGGCAGTGATCAGCGCCATCGGCGTTGGTGCATCAGGAAATCGGCGTTTTCGTGGACAAGAGATCAGGAAATATCGGTTGTGTTATCACTCCAAGAAACTACTTAGCGTTGTAAACTAAGTATGCCTGGTAACTTAAGAATTGAATACTTTTCAGTAGGTGGATCAATGGGATACTAAGATAGCATAATGGAGAGATTACTTATCAGAATAGCTTAATGAACCAGTGCTTTTAGAAACTGTAAATCAGATGCCAGATAACAGGAAAGGTATGAAGAATATAGCTTAGACAACCAAATACATTGG
>ML788077.1:221232-252322 GCA_009831015.1 Picea engelmannii
TATCTCTTGAACATTGTATAAGCTATTTATGATAAGGAAGTTTTTGCTGGGTTTTCTTCCCCTAGAGGGTTTCCCAGGATAAATGTTGTGTCTCTTGTGGATGCGTATTTCTCAGTGATCTTGTTCTTATTATGCTCTTATCTAATGAAATGCAAAGAAATATAATAATGGCATAAAACATTAACAGTACTTAGGAAAAAAACACTTTTCCCGTGTACATATGCGACTGTAGCCAAGATAGCCCATGTACACCCTTGCAAGCTTGGAAAAAATTAAAAGGAAAGAGCTAACTTCATCCAATTTTCCATGGAACAAGATGTATTTCCACTAGAGGGAGAGGGAGAACAAGGAAATAGACATATTGGTTGAAGAGGACCCTGCAGCCATCGCTGCAATGGAACAATGTGGGCTATGGAAGCTCTTCCATTATCCTTTTATGAGGGAACAACCCAAGTTACTTAACACCCTTGTTGACTATTGGCACCCAGATGTAGAGGCATTCATGTTAGAGGGGCAATCATTGAATCCAATGACTAAGGACATTTACTTCCTAAATGACCTCTTGAGGAGAGGGGAACTAGTCAATTTACAGACCTTTCCCCCTGATCCTTTCAACATCTAGGATTACATCTGGATGTACTGTGAGGCTAGAAATGAGAAGGTAGGTTCTTAGGTTCCTATTCATAAGATCACTAGCCTGACTCTTTGAGTGATATTGTTACTGATTAGGTGGATTACTGGATCCACGAACCTACACCAGGCCTCCTGGGAACGCATGCACTATGCCATTCAGTGTTAGGAGGCACACATTTTTGACTGGAGAAAGACCATGCTTATGTGCATGAAGAGACAACTGACAGATTATCGGCAACGAACCAACAAAAACTATGGGTTTGGCACTATCTTATGTTCCCTGTTCTTCGAGAGGGTTCCTAGTCTCGGTCCCAGAGAGATGGTACGAGGTCATGTGGAATTCTTCGCAGTGATATGCAGATGGTCAACAGTTTTTCCATGACAAAGGGGAGGAAGGACAGTAGAGGCCTTCAATGACAAGTTTTTTGACTGGTGGGCACAACAGATTCCGACGATTGAGGACTACCCCTGTGCTAGGATCAAATTTTACATGGATCCATACATGCCCATGCCTCTTAGAGAGGAGCGAGGAGAGATAGGTAACCTATTTTTAATGTTATTTAATTTTTAATTGCTTTTATATATATCATTTTTATATGTGTATCGAGTACTGAAATTTGTGTATCTTCTATGTATAGATGTGGGACTAGTGTTCCCTACAAAATTTACGAGGACTCGACGATGTCCTTGACCAGAGGTCGGACCAACAACAACTGGTGGACCAAATTCCAGAGAGGGACCTCCAGTCAGAGAGGCTGAGAGATTTTTGAGACGAGTGGAGTGCAACCTCATTGCGCTCACTCGCACAATACCCATGTTCGAGATTGAGGATCTCCTGCCTTCCATGTAACCTCATGTAATGGGGGTGCCACGAATGTGGGTCCAACATTTCTTGTGTTTATCCAACCCCGTCTTTCATTATGGCAGGGCCAATAGGGCCTGAGCTTAGATAGGCTAGACTTTATATGTGTCGAGGGCACTATTTCTACAAGTATTGTTTGAGGGCATAAGCCCATTGATGTATATTGAACATTATTTTTTAGGCGTTCACTACCACTTATGTACTCATGACACGTTTATATATATATATATATATATATATATATATAATAATATATATATACATATTATTTGTCTTATGGATCACATTTTTTACAAATGTATGTACATGTGTATGTGTGTGCTTCTCTTTATGTGTGTGCCACATGCCAATCTAATATTTGATTAGCTAGACTATCTGTCATATGATTAAATCTCCTAGGAACATGGATATATGTAATGTAATCAAATTAACGTTCTAAGAGACGTACCCTAAGGAAACGTTGGTGCAAAGTAGGATCATAAATGTGGTAAACTCCATTTAACTGGGACACAACCAACTGATCATATAGGTAAACCCGGAGGTGTACAATTCCATGCGACAAAGAGTCATGAAGAAACTCTATCACTCCATTGTACTCAACAACATTGTTTGTAGCGTCACCTAGAAAAATACCTCTGGAAGATAGCAACTGGCCTCCAGGTGTGAAAATCACCCAAGATGTGGAAGCAATCCTCTGAGTGTGTCATCTAGCATCATCCGCAAACCCAAAATACACCTCTGATTCACTTGACATCTTCCATAGTGAAAAATAAGACATAAATAACTACACATCCAGGAAAAATAAAAGACAAAATCTGTATAAGAAACTATACATATGTACAATAAGTCAGCTAGGTGACCAACCTAAGAGTAATACTTCTTGAGGTAGAACCCATTTCTAGGCTTTGCCAAGGCATTTCCTTCAATATCAACCTGACAGTAGGTGCCCTTTTTCAAGACCTCTTTCAGAATGAATGGTATGAACCACATGGGTTTTAACTTTCCTACCCTAAGGGGATCTTTGTCTTGATCATAGACTAGGAAAACATCTCCTTCAAAGAAAATATGAGGAAAAATAGACCGATCATACTGACACTTGACTCATTTTGTATGAGCCTCATTGGTTGAGGCTGCATCACACTACTGCTCATTGAGATGCTTGAGATATAGTAGGCATTCCTCAAGGGGTGAAGTGTCCGGTAATAATTTAACTACCAAATTTAAAGAAGGAATCTGACACTCAATGGCTAAGACTGAATCCAACCCATATACGAGTTGAAAAGGTGAAAAATTGGTGGCAGTATTCCCATAAATTTGGTAGGACCACAACATTGAGTACAACATTAAATGCCAATTTGACTTGGCAGAATTGATCGTCCATTGAAGAATACTCTTGAGAGACTTATTCACATATTCAACCTGACCATTCACTTGCAGGTAATATGGTGACAAATGTTCTTTCATGAACTCAAGCTTTCATGCTAACTCAGTCATCATGTTTTTTAGAAGTGACTTCCATGGTTATTGACAATATCTTTCGGGATGTCGAACGTTGCTATTATCTGGTTAAAAATGAAAAGATTTGTCGTTTCACCATCATTGTTAAATGTTGGTATAGCTTCAACCCACTTTGTGAAGTACTCCACTGCTACAATGATGTAATGATGCCCCTGGCTGAGGCTGGGTGACATGTAGTGAAATCAATCCCCCACTTGGTGAAAGGACCAACAACCATGACAGGAAACACGGGAGTAGGATGTGCCCACATCTTTTGACATAAGATATGACATGGATGGCACTCCTTGACCACGTCAACACAATCTTTGATTAAGGAGGGACAGAAGTAACCTGCCCATAGTGAAGCAGGCCTATCAGCCCTCGAATTGAGATCCGCTCACAGGATCGTTCTTTAACCCCTTCGAGCCAGATCAACTCTTTTGGATTCCCTGCTGGAATCTACCTTCAAATCGATCCACAGGTCCTTTTTGCAGCTCACAATCTCGCGAGTTCGCAAGTCGTGACTCCCAACTCTTCCCCTCCAATCTTGCGATTCCCGAGATCACGAAGTGGTTGTGGCTCCTTCTCTGTCAGCACCCTCAGTATGTGACCATCGACTGGGCTTCCTGCAAGCTCCTCTCGCTTTTCACCACTTCACAAGTTCAAAGATTGAACTCTAATGCTATTACTTCACGAACTCCTGATATGTAAGAGTCAACAGGGTGTTGACTTCTTCCAATATGTGAAGCGTGTCCACCGGTCTATTTCTCGGGCCCACTTCGTGTTTCTTCCACGTGTTTCCTCCGTGCCTCGGCTCTCGGCACTTTGTGACCTTTTCGATCGAAAGTAACTCCTCTCAACCTCCGAACCCCTGAGACGTGAAATGCAATGGGGTTCCTGATCCAATGGTCCCAATGTGAAACGGATCCGATGAATATCCTCGCTCCTCGCAATTTCGCCACTCGTGACCTGGAGCACCCAAGTTTTTGGCTCTCAACCGGTGAACCTCTGAGTTCGCGAGGTCCTTCGATCTCTTCCACCTGTCCTCCTCCGATGGATGGCTCTGATCCACTCACCACTTCGCTACTTGCCTTTCGCGACTTCACGAATTGCGCTACAAGGCCTTTGGTTATCCTGCTCACAAAACTCTGAAACACCAAAATGCTTGGACTCTGACACGTGTCCAAGTACTGGCCCCCACTATGAAAATTTCCGCCTTATTGGGGTTTTAGACTTCACAATTTCGTGAATCCAAACGTCAAAGCTTCAGTCCTTTGACCCACGAATTCCTGAAATGAACTTTCAGGAGTGGATCCAACAGTCCATGTTGATATTGATCAATGACTCTGGTTTCTTCTAAGCTTACACTTGAGGAAATCCCACCATAACGTACCTGCTTCTTTGCAATATCTGACGACTCTTGTGACTTTGTGAATTCTTCCCAAACATTTTCAACCGTCCTTCTCTTCCTTATTGACTATTCCTATGAATTTGAACAATTTCTTCTTCGTGGAACTTACCTGTCTATAACACAAACTTGCTATGTCTCCTCTCAACACTTGAAGGCACTAACCCTCCTGAGCTTACTTGAAAATCTCCAAGTCCTTTTGGAAAAATTCCTGCGCGCACTCCTTGCAGCAACCCTTCAATACTTCCAAATATTGAACCTCCTGGACTCTGTGCACTCCCTGTGACAACAATCTCTCAACAATTTCACTCAGGTTCTCAAACTCTGAGAATTTACTCAACTTGTGCACACCTTGCATGACTCCTATGCTCAACTTTCACTTCTGCGAGAATGAGAACAGTTATTATCCCTCCTGATCTTTCAAAGATAAAACTTTGAACTCTTGTCAACACACTCCTTCCAGACACCTTCACTGCACTACTTGCAGGAACTCTTGCTTAGATAGAGAAACAATTGAAACTCATTCCTTACTCTCTCTCAGACTTCAAAAAAAAAGCATGAAATCATATACACAACATATAAAGCAAATGTATATCAGAAAGTAAACATTCATGAGAATAACATTCAACATGCATACACAAAGAACAAATACAACACCATGAATTTGAATCGAAGCTCTTTCTATTAATTCAAATCTTTGTACATGGGTGTTTTCAACTACAACTCTCTGCTCTCTTCTCTATGCTCTATGCTCATAATAATCTTACAACTATACAATGAGGGTGTCTATATCTCGTTTCCCTCTTGCACTCTAAAACTGCCTAATTTAGAATTAAATTCTATCTACCTACATTAAGTTATGCATAAATGCCTCTAATACTTCAGACGAGAGCGGGACGCTCAAGGTCTGATTACAATGATCCTCCATAAATGTGAGTATGCCTCTATTAACTATCCCATTAATTATATGGCACTTTCAAACTTCAAAACATTTCAATAAGAAATGTGTTGGTTCTTGTGCAACTGTCCTCCACATCCACGTGCACTTGCTACCTACTGGTGATGCTCTTGCATCATACTCCCTTGCTTGAAAATTTTCATTGGCTCCTATGCATGAGCTCGTGCACAGTCTATCCATGCTTCTGGATTTTTTCTTCATTGTCCCAGCTAGCATCTTCAACTGGATGGCCCTTCCACTTGACCAAGTATTCAAAATATTATTTTCTTCTGGTCTTCTTACTAACTCTTTTGTCCACTATGCTTTCCATCTGTGGCTTCTCTGCAACTGGCATCTGTTTAGTCCATTGAACCTCTGGTTGTTCATTACTTGCTTCTTCTCTATATTTGTATCGGTACAAATCTGAGACATTGAATATCGGAGAAATTTCGATCCCATCGGGTAATTCAATCTCATATGCATTCGACCCAAATTTCTTCAAGACCTTACATGGTTCGATTTTATTCATTTTCAGTTTATTATATGTTCCTCTCGGGAACCTTTCCTTTCTCATATGTGCTAGAATCAAATCACCAACTTCAAATTGAAGTTGTCTTATGTGTTGATCTTCTCTCCGCTTATATTCTTGGTTCGAATTCTGTAATCACTCCTTCACCTGGCTGTGAAGTTCCTTCATCACCTCTGTGAAATCTTCTGCACTAACACTCCTACTCGTAGTCTATTCTGAATCCCTCAGCTCAGAAACTCCTCTCGGTTGCATTCCATAAACAATGTGAAAGGGACTCTATCCCATGCTTCTGTATATTGAATCGTTATAAGAAAACTCCACCTGTGGTAATATGTTGTCCCACTGGTTGTGGTGTTCTATCACCAAGCTTCTCAACAAGTCTCCCAAACTCATGTTCACGAATTATGTCTGTCCATCCATCTGAGGATGATAAGCTTAACTAAACGACAAGTTTTTTCCTAGATTCTTCCATAAGGTTCTCCAGAAGTGTCCTATGAACTTAGTGTCTCGATCCGAAACTATGATCCTTGGTAAGCCCTGAAGTCGAACGACTTCTTTGAAAAATAGGTTCGCAATTGAGTTGCATCACTGGTTTTTTGACATGGAATGAAATGTGCCATTTTGGAAAATATATCCACCACCAAAAATATTGAGTCAAACCCTCTTTGTGTTCTTGGAAACCCCAATATGAAGTCCATGCTGACTGCATCCGATGGCCTCTCAGGTATGGGTAATGGTTGATAAAAAACCGCATTCTACCTCTTTCCTTTTGAATGTTGAAAAATTCTACATCTATCCATGAATCTTTTGACGTCTTCTCACATTCCTGGCCAAAAATATGACTCATTCAAATTTGTGAACATCTTGTCATGATCAAAATATTCGACCAATAATCCACTATGTTTCTCATTCAGCAAATTCTCCCTCATGGAGCATTTTAGAAAACAAAGTTGATTACCTTTAAACAGTAATCCTTCCTGGATCATGTATTCTGCCCATTGTATTTTTTCCCTGAGAATTGGATTCTCAGCTGCTTCATATGCCTCTTTAAAATATGGATCATCTCTGTACATGTCCTTGAGATCATCAAAACCCAATGTTTTGACTTTGAACTCCTGCAACAACAAACATTTCCTGCTCAAAGAATCAACAACTTTGTTAGTAGTTCCAAAAATATGCTTAGTTACAAAAGTAAAGTTCTGCATGTATTCAACCCATTTAACATGTCTTTGATTCAGCTTCTCCTGTTGAGTCACAAATTGCAATGCATGATTATCACTATACAAAACAAACTCCTTCGGGTTTAAGTAATGTCTCCATTTCTTCAATGCCTGAATAATAGCATAGAACTCCTTGTCATACGTGGAGTATTTCACTTTTGCTTCATTCAGATTCTCGCTGAAGTATACTATCGGCCTGTCTTCTTGACTCAACCCCTATTGCAAATCCACTTGCATCACATTTTACCTGAAATATCTTTTTAAAATCTGGTAACACCAAAATTGGTTGTTCCATGATTTTCTTTTTCAACAAATTAAAACTTTTCTCAGCCTCTTTCATCCAATGAAAAGACTTGTGTCTCTTCTTCACTGTGTCCATCATTGGTGCACTAATTCCATTGAAATTCCTGATGAACTTCCTGTAGAAACTAGACAATCCGTGAAAACTTTGAACTTCAAAGATATTCTTTGGTGATGGCCAATTCTTAATCACCTCCACCTTATCTGGATCCATTCTCAACTTATCTGCAGAAATAACAAACACCAAATAAATGAGCTCTGTCTACATGAATAAGGATTTCTTCATGTTTATCAACAACTTCTCTTGCTATAACCTCTCCATCACTGTAGCCAAATGTTTCATATGCTCTGCCTTTGTTTTACTGAAAATCAGTATGTCATCAAGATACACAACTCGATGAAATCCTTCAGGACTTCATTCATCAATCTCATGAAAGTACTTGGCATGTTTGTTAATCCAAACAACATAACAATCCATTCATACAACCCTTCGTTAGTCTTGAAGGCTAGCTTCCATTCATCACCTTATCTCATACGAATCTGATGATAACCACTTTTCAAATCAATCTTTGAAAACAATTTGGCCCCACTCAAGAAATCCATCAGATCATCCATCCTTGGCAATGGAAATCTATACCTGATGGTTATTTTGTTGATTTCCCTCGAGTTAGTATACATCCTCCAGCCTCCATCTTTCTTCGGACTGAGTACTGTCGGAACAACACATAGACTCAAGATTTCTCTGACCAAACCTTTGTCCAACAAATCCTAGACTTGTCTTTTGACCTCTTCATTCTCCTGCGACGTCAATCTGTACGCTGCTTTGTTTGGAAAACTAGCTCTAGGTATGAGATCAATTTGATTACTTATACTTCTAATCGGTGGCAATGAACGAGGTAGTTCGTCCACTACTATGTTAGCAAACTCTTCCAACAGTTCCTGAACCTCTTTTGGTAAATCATCTACCCTTATGTTGGTTAAAACAATCCTTGGCTTCCTGACCACAATGAATTACGGTTCCTCCTTCTTCTTAACCTTTGTAAGAATTTCCTTCCCACTCATGAGAAGTACAATGTTTCTTACTTCAGGTTTCATCTCCTTATCCTTGATTGGAAGGAACATGTGAGTTCTCCCATTCTTCTTTAGGGTGTATGTGTTCTTCCTCCCATCATGAATCACATTCTTGTCATATTGCCATGGTATACCCAGTAATAGATGACAAACATCCATAGGAATAACATCACAGAGTATTTCATCTTTATACCCTCCTATTTTAAACTCAACTAAACATTGTTTAGTAACATTTACCTAATGTCCTTTTTGCAACCATGACACTCTGTATGGGCTTGGATGATCAATCGTCTCCAGCTCCAGTTTTTATACCATATTTATAGAAACGAGATTGTCTATGCTACCACTGTCCACAATGACCTTGCATACCCTATCCTTGGTCTTGCAAGCAGTCTGAAAAAGTATGTTCCTTTGGACCGAACTCTCCACCTCCTTCTCTAGCGTTAAGAGAACTTTTTTCATCATTCTGCCTCTGTGATTTGGTGATGTGAGTTTCACCACCTTCTTTCTTCTTGTCTGAAAAATCATAAGACTTGTGTCTGACCTTTCCGCATGTAAATCATTTTATCACTCCACCTCTTCCTCTTCCTCTACCTCTAGTACAAGGAAAAATGTTGTTATCAATATACTCTCCTCTCTGATTAGCATACTGCCTTCTCTGTCCAACATATTTCCCTTTCTGTGAGCTTCCACCTCTCTCAATCTGAGGTTGAGGTTTCTTCCAGTCTTCCTTAGGCTTTTGATTTCTATCTTGGACAACTGATTTTCCCCTGTCTTGACTTCTACCTCGGCCTCTTTGACCTTGTTTTCATCTCAGCTTCTCTTCCGCCTTTAGAGCCATTTGATAAGAATCTTCCACCGTTCGGATGGTCATCATGTTCATCTCATCTTGAATTTTGTATCTCAGGCCATTCATATACCTGGCAGCCTTTTCATCATTACTTTCACGATGACCTGCTCTGATGTTCAGCCTGTAGAACCCTTCAGTGTACTCCTTCACTTTCATCAGCTTCTGTCTCAATTTCTACATCCTCCGAAACAGAGTAATTTGGTAATCTTTGGGAATGAATTTTGCTTTCATCTTTGCAATCATCCTATCCCAACTCTTGATTTTCTGCTTACCTTGGCAACATCTGTCATCTTGTAGCTCATCCCACCACAATTTTGCATGTCCTTTAAGTCTTGTGACAGCATGTTTGAACTTCTTATCTTCTTCGACATATTCATAGTCAAAATATGTGTCCAGATCCCTAATCTAGTCTAGAAGCTCTTCATCATCCAAGTTTCCCTCATAAACTAGAATGTCCATTTTGGATCTTGCACTCATTCTTGCAACAGCTCTAATCAAGCGTTCATTTGGTGGATCTTCTGTTGTGACTTCTTCTTCTCCATGTCCAGCTTCATCTTCGCTTTCAAACTCACTAAGATCCTGAGTACCCGTTTCACGCCTCTACTTTATTTCCATGTATACGACTCTGGCACGTAGATCATGTATATCTCTTTCCATGGCTGGATTTGGCACCTTCCTTCCCCTTTCTCTTGAAACCTTCCTATCCTCTGGAGGATTGGGTGTTTGTCTATCTCTTCTTCTCAGCGGCATGGCTAATATTTTCTTTCTCTCTTTCCCTGTCTGGAGCATACAAACAGAGTCAAGCTCTGATACCAAAATTGATGTAGACCTATCAGCCCTCAGACCGAGATCCGCTCACAAGATCGTTCTTTAACCCCTTCGATCCAGATCAACTCTTTCAGATTCCATACTGGAATCTACCCTGAAATCGATCCACAGGTCCTTTTCGCAGCTCGTAATCTCATAAGTTCGCGAGTCGAGACTCCTGACTCTTCCCCTCCAATCTCGCGATACCCGATATCGCGAAGTGGTTGTGGCTCCTTCTCTATCAGCACCCTCAGTGTGTGATCACCGGCTAGGCTTCCCGCAAGCTCCTCTCGCTTTTCGCCACTTTGTGAGTTCAAATCTTGAACTCTCGTGCTCTTACTTCAAGAAATCCCGATATGCGATAGTCAACGGGGTGATGACTTCTTCCAATATGTGACGCATGTCCACCGGTCTACTTCCCAGGCCCACTTTGTGTTTCTTCCATGTGTTTTCTCCATGCCTCGGCTCTTGGCACTTCGCGACCTTTGCAATCGAAAGTAACTCCTCTCAACCTCTGAACCCCCGAGATGCGAAATGCGATGGGGTTCCTGATCCAATGGTCCAAACGTGAATTGTATCTGATGGATACCCTCGCTCCTCGCAATTTCGCCACTCGCGACCTAGAGCACCCAAGTTTTTGGCTTTCACCCGGTGAACCTCCGAGTTTGTGAGATCCTTCGATCACTGCCATCTGTTCTCCTCCGATGGGTGGCTCTGATCCACTCGCCACTTCATGACTTCGCGAATCTCGCTACAAGGCCTTCGGTTCTCCTGCTCACGAAACTCTGAAATGCCAAAATTCTAGGAATCCGGCATGTGTCCAAGTACTGGCCCCCACTACAAAACTTTCTTCCTTGTTGGGGTTTTGGACTTCACAATTTCGCGAATCCAAATGTCGAAGCTTTGGTCCTTCGACCCATGAATTCCCGAAATGAACTTTCAGGAGTGGATCCAACGGTCCACATTGATCTTGATCAATGGCTCTAGTTTCTTCTAAGATTACACTTGAGGAAATCTTGTCATAATGTGCCTGCTTCTTTGCAAGATTTGACTGCTCTTGTGACTTCGTGAATTCTTCCCAAAGAATTTCGACCGTCCATCTCTTCCTTCTTGACAATTCCTATGAATTTGAACAAGTTCTTCTTTGTAGAACTTACCCGCCTGTAACACAAACTTTCTACGTCTCCTCTCAACACTTGAAGGAACTAACCCTCCTGAGCTTACTTGAAAATCTCCAAGTCCTTTTGGGAAAATTCCTGCATGCGCTCTTTGCAACAACCCTTCAATACTTCCAAATATTGAACCTCCTCGACTCTGTGCACTCCCTACGACAACAGTCTCTCAACAATTTCACTTAGGTTCACAAACTCTGAGACTTTACTCGAACTGTGCACACCTTGCATGTCTCCTGTGCTCAACTTTCACTTCTGTGAGAATGAGAAGAGCTGTTATCCCTCCTGATCTTTCAGAGATAAAACTTTGAACTCTTTTCAACGCACTCCTTGCGAACAACTTCACTACACTCCTTCCAGGAACTCTTTCTCAAATAGAGAAACAATTGAAACTCATTCCTTACTCTCTCTCAGACTTCAAACATAAATCATGAAATCATATACACAACATATAAAGAAAATGTATAACAGAAAGTAAACATTCATGAGCATAACATTCAACATGCATACACAGAGAACAAATACGACACCATGAATTTGAATTGAAGCTCTTTCTATTAATTCAAATCTCTGTACATGGGTGTTTTCAACTACAACTCTCTGCTCTCTTCTCTATGCTCTATGCTCATAATAATCTTACAACTATACAATGAGGGTGTCTATATCTCGTTTCCCTCTTGCGCTCTAAAACTGTCGAATCTAGAATTAAATTCTATCTACCTACATTAACTTATGCATAAATGCCTCTTTCTACTTCAGACGAGAGCGGGATGCTCAAGGTCTGATTACAATGCTCCTCCATAAATGTGAGTACGCCTCTATTAACTATCCCATTAATTATATGGCGCTTTCAAACTTCAAAACATTTCAACAAGAAATGTGTTGGCGCTTGTCCAACTGTCCTCCACATCCATGCATGCTTGCTACCTGTTGGCGATGCTCCTGCATCACATAGAATCTTTTGGTTTGTTTCCAACCCAGAAAAATTACTGCCACATGCTCTAGTGTCACATTCGTTCAAAACTATCTCTGCTTCTTCATGGATAAGGCATCGGTGAATAATGCAATCTACACCTCGATTATACAAAGTGTCATCGAGTATAATATAGTTTCATGCCTAATGGTGAATTAGTTGATGCTCATCACGGGAAGCAGAAGCAGGGAACTTCAAAGTCTGGAGATAGACTAGTATATCTCCATACTAGGGGTCCGAACATTTGATTAGAAAAATATCTCCTTTGATAGGCGATTCTTCAGGCATGATATCACTTGACTCGACCGGAAGTTCTGAAATATGTTTGACAAAGACCAACAACTTTTAGGATTTCGTTGAACTAAAATCCAAGTCAAATTCTTGGAGGATTACAATCCATCTACTAATATTTCCGCCAATGACCCCTCATGTTAACACATATTGGAAAGGGTTCACAATGGAAATGAAAGTGGTCTTGCGAAGCAAAATGTAGTGACTGAAACATTGGACATCATGAAATGTTGCCAAAGAAATATTCTCAATGTGATAATAGTTGATTTCCAGCCCAAACAAGACTTGGATAAGGTAATATATCACATGCTCTTAGAGAAGATCATCTTATTGAACCAAGACCATGCTAACGATCGTTTGTACAACAGCTAAATACAACAAGAAATATCTATTATAATCAAGAGGCCGGAGCAGAGGAGCAGACATCAAGGTGTGTTTCAAAAATTCAAAGGAGCATTGAGCATCTTCATCCCAACATAATGGGACTCCCTTTTTCAAGAGACGCATAAACCCTTTAGTGGTCTCGGTGTAACTCATGACAAAACATTGAAAAAAGTTCACTTTCCCCTCTAATATCTGAAGATGGGGTATCATGCACGGGGGAGGAAATTGAACTATCATCTCAACCTTGAGACGATCAACCATGATCCCTATTTTCAAAACAATAAAACCTAAAATACGACCTGACGTCACATAAAAATTGCACTTGTTGGTATTCAAGCGAATCCGATAGTAGTGACATCGCTAAAATATTAGTCGAATATGAGCAGGATGATCAGATCTCTTGTGAGAGCCTGATGCTAGATCATCAAGATATGCCTCGACTATATGTCTAAGATCATGAAAATAAAACAACATGGCCCACTTAAAAGTGGGTCTTGTGTTCTTGAGGCCAAAAGCCATCTTACGATACACAAACGTGCCCCAAGGACAAATAAATTTGTTTTATGTTGGTCTTTGAGTTTGATATGAATCTAGTTGTATCATGAGAAACCATCCATGAATGAAAATGCCTCACAGCCAATGCATTCATCGACAATATGATCGATGAACGTGGTGGTAAAATTATCTTTCAGACATGCCTTGTTCAAATCATGAAAGTCCAGGCACACACAAATCATACCCTATTTCTTATTAACCTGAACCAGGTTTTACACCCATTCTGTCAACTACACGGGGTAGATAAAGTTGGCTTTGAGGATTTCTTATACTTCTTTCTTAATTGCTACCACTTTTAGAGGATTCAACAGACGAAGATTCTGTCGGATTGGCTTGGCATCAATATAAGTCGTTATTTCATGCTCAGGAATTCTTGGGTTAATGCCTGGAATTTCCTCTTAACACCAAGCAAAAATGTCACAAAATTTCTTAAATAACTCAGTATGAGTTCGAATCTCTTCGGGGGAGTAGTATGTTCCGAAAAAAACACTCGTCACAATGCCATGGGTTTTGGAGATATATATTGGAATCATAGTAGCGATACTCACCATATTACCCTTGGCATAAAATACGTGCATATCCATAGGATTAATAGAACAAGAGATATCTCCATTCATGGTCGAAACAAATTATCCCTACTCTATTCTCCTTAACTTGGGAAGGAATTAAGATCTATTATGAAGATCATCCCAAGGTCTATATGGACCATTCAATTCCTCGAAAATTTCCTCGTCAGAGGGAAAGAATAGGTCTAAAGGATATTCAGTGGAAAGATAACCTTGAGCCCAAATAGGCTTGAGGATTGGATCTAACTCCTATGGGGGACTCAGATCGAGGTTGGCCGAAGTTTGCTGGAAAACTTTGTATGTAACCTCAGTCGTGGACAAGGGCATGGCCATGCAAATATTCCCTGTCCCTTCCATCGAATCCGATGGGGAAGGTATAATCCATAGATCGTTAAAGTAAGTCATTTGAAATGATGACACTTGAAATTTTTTATCCCCATTATGGTCAAGAACATCCGATATAATCTTGACATCACCAACGAGTGACGAGTAGTCAAAAGTTACCATCAATGATGGACACAATACAACACCTAAGTTGACAATGTTGGGCTTTATATTATCAATAATTGGGACCGAGGAAGCCCCTGATGAAGGGTCAGGATGGGAGAAAGAGAAATGGTCAATGGTCACAATCTGACCCTCATGTGGAAAACACAAGATCCAAAAAAATGTAGCAAAAACTACATGTATTAGATAATTCCAAATCCTTCCTAACAACGAGTTGTAGTCGAGAGGCACATCGACCACTTCAAATTCGACACAAACGATATTTCCTCCCAACTGCATGGGGAAAGAAGGAATGGTTCCATGTGTTCTGAACGACCGACCATCAAACACCGTAAGAAATGTAGGTGACAGACACAAATTGGGTTGGCTAATGGCCTTACAACATCACACAAGTTGAGGCGCCCTCTTCAACCACTGTACATAAGATATTCCAAGTAAAATATTTCATGGTGTAAGCCATTGCTATCTGAAATGAAACAAGGTAAGGAAGGCAGGGTTTCAATTCGGCTGGACAAAAAATGATCACTCCCTGGTTACAAGTCTCTGTCGATGCCAAGGCGAATAACATAGATTTTATATGCGAACGAAAACTCTCAAGGACTTCCAATGAAGACATCGCACAAGGGGTATGTGCCAAATCTTCCATATGGGAGTAGTTTTGGGTAACCCTCACGTTTGGATTATGAGAATCCTTTTTGAAAGAACCTTTTGGGATGAAAGTCATCATTTCACCCATCGTCTTCTCAATATGGAGAGGATTCAATGGGTTTTTTGCTTCTTTTCCATTTTTGATAGCTTGCGACATTTCGTAATCTTAGGCCCTGGTCGCTATATTAGCCTCGGCTATCATCATGTAAAAATTCAGGACTGGGTTGGTATTGGTAGTCGCGGGGGGTACCTGACTTCCCCCTTCCATGCTCAAATATGTTGAATCTTGAGCCATATTTTTCGCATGTAGAAATGGGTTTGTTAGCACAATAGGTTGTTGTTGTGCCAATATCTTCTAAGCTTCCACAAGTCAAGCACACAGATGAGTTGGTGGTCTTTCGTGCAAAGGTTACATAGATACTTTGACTTCCTCTTCTCCGTTTTTCACCCGCCAATATTGTTGGTAGCTTTTTGTCCCATTTACCCTTCTTGTTCTGGTGTTTTTTATTTCCTTCAAACTTTTGGTTGGACTTAGGGTTCGTTGACTCCACACTGTGTACGTCCAATGATTGGGTAGGGGAAATAGCTAAACCTGACGTCTGGTTGGCCACAGTCTATTGTATCGACAATATTTTCAATTGATTTGACAATATATCAGTGGATTTTCTTTTCACTGAGCCTACAATACCATCAACATGGGGTCCAAACATTTTCTTGGACTTATAGAGAATAGACCGAGCTGTGTATGGAAAAATCTCATAGATCATGTTGGACTAAGAGTAGATCAGTTCAAGTTGTTGCGCTCTCATTATCGCCTCCTCCTTTGAAAACACTGTAGAAGTTACTACATCCTTGGAGATGCAGGCCACCAAAGACATCAGAAACCACTCCGTCAAGAAAGTAGGATTGACTTGGACCATAATTAATCTCTTGCGACGCCACCATTATTAAGTATGATTTGAGATGTGGTTGGCCTTGTTTTTCTTAAAGTTGGCCAACAACTTCGGTGACGACAACGTATCTCACAGGTAACTGGAAATGGATCAAGAAAAATATTTCTATGTCATTCAATTAAGAATAACTCAAGCAGTCGAGCTCAATGTACCACTTCATGGCACCCCCTTTAAGAGTTCGTTGAAAAAGGAACAACTAGACAGAGTCATCCCTCAGTGATTTTGACGAGCACCATAGATATATTTTTCACGTGATCACCTGGGTCCTCACCAAACTTGCCTTAAAATTTCAAAATATTTGAGGGTAACTTAGTCGGCATGGGAGGCCAACGTAGGTCATGGAAAATTGGGTCATTTAATAATATCAACAATTATGGAAGATGTAGCATTTCTAGAAATGATAGTTTAGGTTGAGTACTATTTATAGAAAAAGAGGGTCCTGGAGTTTGACTGACACCAAGTTTCTAGGAAAAGTTGGAATTTTGGCCAAGGCTCTAGTAGAAACCATGGCCTTGAACAACCTACCTAAATTGTGTTTGTTATGGTATCATCAACTGAATCCCATAATTGGACGAAATATCTTGTGCAGGTATTTATCCTACCATTGTGTTCCAAGGATTTTAAAAGGGGATGCCCCCAGCCGATCTGATAGGCATGGGTATGGGGCCCTGCCCGGGGTTCCATTGAGCATGGAAGGGGTTACCCCTGAGAGACATCCCTTGTGAGGGAAATGATCCCTGCCAAGGATTCCAAATACCCTGAGTGGAAAAAACTCCATTCATCATTGCTTGTGAAGGAATAGTACCCTGCATGAGGTTTTGTTTCCCAAAAATAGGGTTTCCCCCAGCTGAGACAATAGCATAAGAAAAAATGTTGTTCCCAAACGCGTTGAACAAATAGAATGACATAGATCCCACTGACGTTGTGTAAGACAAAGGTCCTAAACTACCTGCTCCAAACAAGCTATAATTAACATTCAACCTGATTGGTTGTTGGAAAGCACTACCGAGCGAGGGGGACGGAGGAGGTATATGACCCCCACCATAAGGGATATCATTAAAGGTGATTGAATCACCCTTGAAAGACCCTTGCACAAGAGAGTTTGAGCTCCCATCCCCTAGACCCATGGTATGTAAGGTGTAGTAGGTAAGAAATGAGTTCAAATCAAAGCCAGGAATCCCAAATGAGAATAGAAAGCTCGTCGCACTCTGAGTAAATGGAGTAGTGTTCGACATTAATAATAGTATCAGAACACTTTCCGAATTATAGGGAGTCGATACCACTATGGTCCATACTGGCGAAGGTGGGAGCAGAGGTAGGATGCCCCTAGTGGTTATAGCCATAATGGGAGTATGAGGACTCCTGGATGAAGTAGAAGCACTCGCTTCCATTGTTGCTTGTAAAACTAACTGGTGCTCAGAAGGTGTCACCTCAAAAGGGACAACTTGTATCATGATCGGCATCGACAAGTCAGTGATCGGAGGGTTGGATGGCCTAAGAGCCTCTATATCAAGGTCATAAACAATAGCTTCCTCCGGATTTGAATAGCCTCCTCGTGGAGCAGGCTCAAGAACAGTTTCCTACATCCTGGTCATTTCGAACGAACCTTGTTGGTCAAGTCTTCACCGTAATGGTGGTAGAGGTGGCTCCAATGAGACCGACGACAGGCCTTGAAGCCGTTATGACTGGCGGAGCTATTGATATTCCACCTCCTAAAATGATAAACTGATACAGTAAGGATTAAGTAGCGTTTAAACACTAAACATACATTAAAACGTTCTTATAGAAAAATCAAGCAGTCAACTATCTAGTAAAAAGGATAGTTACGCCAATCAACACTAGAGAAACTAATCAGTGTAAGTGAAACTTGAGCATGGAAGCACCCTCTAGGTATACTCTATGAATCATGATCTAATGTCTACCCTAGGTACCATGGTATAACCCCGTAGTCACATGTGTAAGTCCCTATAATATGGGAAACTAAGCTTCCAGCTTGCAGTCAGTCACCAGGAAGGTACAGTCAATAGTCGGGCGGATCACAATGAGCAGGATAACAAGTCTGAAACCTATCAAGGGTATCGAGATAAAATGTTCTAAAGGCAACATAATATCTCGAATGGATTATAGGTCCACAAAGATCCATAGGAAAATGCAGCCGGTATTACTCCCAAGACAGATCCTCAATATGCATTCCCCACTATGTTCATTTTGGATTTGGAGGGGTTATCTTCATTGCATTTCCTTACGTGACCTCGTGTTTATCCCCTGTGTTAGACGGGTGTTCTAGATAACTTTTACAACACTAGACTTAAGCACTACGTAACTCATACTCCAATGTTTGATTTAACAGCCTTGAAGAGCTTCCTCTCCAACCTAATCCAAGGTTCTAAAATCCTAAACTAGTTTGTTGACCCTGCAAACAAAAAAGTCTAGTATGTTTTATATTAAGCATTATTTTTAAAGGATTGATTTACTCACAAGGTATGGTGGTGAAACTAATGATGTTATAAAGAGATGAAAAAGAGGAGAAAATTAAAGAAATTGAAAGAAAAATTACTTCAAATTAAAAAGAAAAGCTTTATAACTAACTCTTTGTTACTCAACTTTGCTTAACTAACTTTTCAAGATCTTGTAAATAAAACATAAAACCTATTTCCGCTTTACTACAAGCTGCTTATGTTTCAAGAAATCAATAAGAACTTGAAAATCAAACACTTTTTCCTTTTTGCAAATAACCAACTCTAACTACTTTACCAAACTGAAAAGAAAATATATTTTTTGAATTTCTTTAAAGAGAAAAACTGAAGAAAACCTTTTTCTTTTTTCAAAGAAAATAAAAGGATAAAAAGAAAATTGAAACAACACTAGAAAATACCTTTATCCCACTGCAGATCACAAGGATTCAATCAAGAAACCAAGAAGGCAGATCTAGAACTCAACAACTTGCTTAAAACCTTTTTGAAAGAGCAAACACAAGAAGATCAATAAAAAAAAGTAAACTAAAACCTATACCCAGGGTATGGATGTAAACAAAGACTCCATATCGATCCAAGAAATCCCTGAGAAGTGTGAACTTCAATCAGGAAAGAGAAAAACTCCCTCTTTTACAAAAACTTCCTTGAAACAAAGACGTAGGTTGTTGCATTAGCAGTCTGCGTATGTACGCGGGATGTTTATTGAGTGGAGTGTATATGTACGTGGGATGACCCAATATAGGGCACATACACCTTTGTATCTCTTCAAATAAAATAAAAGAAGAGGAAGTCTGATAGGGCAGGGACAACTAATATGCACCTAAAGGTGACCAGGATCCCTTATCAGACTCAGAAAACTTGAAATAAACTTGAAAGGAAAATAGACCAATCAAACAACACAAAATCCTCTAAAAAACATTAGAGGCTTCCCTAGTATGGTCGTCAATTCTTCTAGCGGGAACGCCCCCCCCTTTAACTACACCAGGGTTCAAGATGTAGATAGAGCGAATAACTGTCTAAAATTCAATCAATTCTACTCTACCCCAAACATACCAAAACTAATGTAAAGAAATAAAATAGAGAGGAGATCGGGTAACTATACCTTTGATCCCATGTCTGGTGATGATCTCCTCAAGCTTAGAATTTCTATTGATTGAACGTCTCCTTCCAAGGCTGACCCGCATCCAAAGATAGGTAAATAAAGAAATACAAGCATGCTATTCTATCCATAAGTTAGGGTTAGATATTATGTGTCAAGTATATATCAATAAAAATACTCATAACACCATCATCTAGGACAAGAAAATGTGATTCTTTTATTCATAATACAAAGATTATACCTTACAATCTGAGTCAGTCACCGTTCCGCAAACCTGGTTCAGGCTCCTGTTTACCATGATCCAATTGCACCTTGAATGAAATTCTTCTCTCAAACTTCTGATCACCTCAATGGAAAGGGAATGGGTTGAATGGAGGAAGAAGGGGTTGATGAAGGTATGTTGAGGAAATATCTCACAAAAGGTAGCAATATCTTGGGCAAGGAGGGGAAGTAAAATTGGGTAGAGTTCCATTGTTTTTATTCTTAGATTGGAAATGAGACCCCAAAACCTCTTTTTATATGCCAAACAGATGGTTATTTGGTTGGGTGATGGGCTATAGCAGGTGGATTAGTTGGGAAACTTCCAGTATCCCATGAATTTCAATGAATTCCTTGCAACGTTTTTTTTTTGCAACTTTTGCAAGCATACGTGGGTTGTAATGGTGCAACATGCATATGTACGCAATCTATAGTGGTGCAGCAAGTGTATGTACATGGGATGTAGTGGTTCAGGGCACACAGATCTTAAAAAAAATGGTTTTTTAAGAAGAGCTTCTCAATAGTGCTTTGGCAAAATATGTAAGTAAGAGGGCCAAGGCCATGTATGCATGAATATGGCATTTTAGGGCTATATTGCCTATGTCTAAGACAAAGATGTAATATATGGAAGTTTCAAGGTCTGATCTATATGATAAAGGTAACTAGGAATATTTATAATGAGAAAGAATACTTGATTTCTGAAGGTTGTACCTGCACACTCCTCGTAGGTTTCTTGTGCAAGGATTATTCCTGCTCTGAGAGACAGTGATCTGCACACAATAAAACAAGATCCTTTACAAGATCAAATTATATGCATACAAATAAATGACAAGTATACTAATAGATAATAACACATATCCCTATTAAGTTTATCCAAATGAATATATGTAATAAAATAGACAATTGAATAGAAGGAAATGTCCAATACACCTTCTATTAATTACTGAAAAAAAATTACAACTTACAAATGGAGAAGTTGATACAATAGTCTCTTTCCAATCTCCTTGCATAAATCTAGTAGCGAAAGTAGCAACATAAGTTTACTAGCTCTTTCCTCCCCCTTCCCCATGAGAATGACTTGGTTTTTATAGAGCTTTATGGAAAATGCCATATGGTTATTAGGATAAGATCTTGGATCTCATAATGGAATAATTATTGAGGTTAAACCCTGAAAAATCAGTGTGAGGTCTCATCCATTGCAACCAAATGAAAAAATGGGGGTTTCTAGGATTTTTCTCTCCCTAGACACAAATAGAGCGACTAGTCACTCCCTGGCAAGCCAGGAAGTGTGACCAACCCTTTTGGTCGCACCATTAATGATGAAAACCCCCACCAATCCCAGGGGCTCGTGTGATCTCCTGTTCTAGGATCGTTCTCACTAAGGAGTTGCATTAACTCTTAGGTCCTCACTAAATCCTTAGGATTCTTTACCATAGGTGTTTCCCCTTTTCCATGCGCATGAATTTGTTTTCGTGAGAGTCTTATCACTTCAGCGAAGTCTTCCACGTGACCTCGAGCTAAAACCATGGGATAAACTTTGAACAGGCGGGAAAATTTGGCACTCCGGAGCTTTGGGCTTCAAAGGTTTTCATCACATTACACTCCAATCCCTCCCAACATTGAATGTGTGAACGTTAGAAAAGATATGGGATCAATGGTATACAATCCACGTTGTGAATCTATGGTACACAGGAACTCTGAGGCTTTGGGCTTTGGATTCTTTCCCTTAACACCTTCCAAAACCTATGATCGATGAACTAGCAGATTACTGGGCTAGTGCTTCGGAATTTCGGGCTTTGGGAGTTCTAACTGCAACAACTTCCAAATTTTCCAGATGCCAAATTGGTGAACTTATAGACGTCTCCCGGATGAACAGTCCACACTTATCCAACAACCAACTACTATGATCCACTCCAGGACTTTGGGCTTCAAGAGTTCTGATATGTCAACACACATTGTTTCCCGAATCGTTGAACTATGAATATCCAAATGGTTTTGATCAACGGTCCTCATGTCTTTTCAAATGGACGGTTGAGATGGACTCTAGCCTTTGGGCCTTTGAGGATTTTTGAACCAATCCAAAACATGCCCTAGATATTCCGGAGCATCAAATTTTTAACTTCAAGATCTATCGACACATGCCCTTGGTTCCAATAGCCAGGATCCGCTCCGGGCTTCGGAGGTTTGGGATTTTTGCACGCTCTTGCAACTACAGTTCATATTCTTCGCATAACCAGAATTTAGGATAACCATTCATCCATGGACACACGTCCCGTATCTACCAACGATCCATATTAACTTTGGGCTCTATGACTTTAGGGAATTTTCACCTTGCACAAACAACTACCAACTTTTCCTGAAGTGAATAATCGTTGAACCACTTGGAGATCCAACAACTCGTGCTTCTCCCTGTGATATATAGTGTAGATTCACTCCAGGGATTCAACCTTCGATATTTTTCCTCCTTTCCATCAAACAAACGAAAACTCTTAAAGCAACAAAGCCCAAAGTACTCAAGTTTTTAACACTCATGATTCTCTCCAAATCCAATGATTGTAAGAGATCTTGATGTCTCCCAAACATATCCCGTTCGTCCACCTCAAAACAAAATGATTTCTCTTCCTTAATATTTTTCACTTGAAGGAGAAAGATTCTGGAGCACACCTTTTGCTTCCCTCCTAATATTTTTTCTCAAAGACTCAGACCTTTACAGTCACCTTGTGCTTCCCTCCTAATATTTTCTCTCAAAGAATTGAACCTTTACACTCACCTTGCACTTCACTTACAGTATAACACTTAGACTGTTCTCACCTCCTTCCCTCCTTGCATAGGATGTATGCACTCTTGCACTATCTCTCCTATGAGATTCTTCAATCACTTAACTCAGTGTTGGTTCTATTCACTCTTCGGACGAGCCTCCTCACTAATATTTTATACTCCTTTTATTATAGGTTCACTCCTTGATCTCTCTCTGTGTAAAGTTACACAATCTCTACTAATCTTTTGAACCTGTAATGGTTTTTCCTTTGTAGTCCTTGAGTGGGAAATGTGCACTCCTTGCACCAAGATTTCAGAAGAGAAACAATTGAAACTTACAGAAAATCAAAGGTCCATTCATTCAACCATGAAATACACACACATGAATATAAACACAAAAAAATAGATAACATAACATTACCCAAATAACTTAGAGATAAGAAAACTCAGACATTTGGAAGCAATTATCCTCTATTATATTTCTTTAGAAAAACATTTACAAGAGTTCCAACAACTCTCAACAAATAACAACTCTCTAAAACTCTTTTCAACAACAATCACAATAACTTCAACAACCTATTTTGGGAATAGATTACATACATTTATACATGAGGGGGATTCTCGAGCCTTCCCTCCAGACTGTCTTAGTGCTTTCATATAACAATTAAAACATTCTTGTATTAATCTTATTACAATAAATGGGAATTTACAACCCATATATGAGTCAATGCTCAATATATTTACAATCCTACAGGTAATTAAATCGATTATAATTTTTTGGAGCTCATACAATGGCTCTTGCCTCAAAATCTTAAAGGGATTTTAATTACCATACTTTCAAAATATTAAAGTGATGCGCTCTCCTTGGAATCCAAACCGGTTTGAATGCACGTGTTGGATGTTGAGTTTTCGTCCACTTGGATTCATTGAATGTTGATGGCGATGCTCCTGCATCACTTAATGAAGGAAAAGAGTGACCAGGTGGGAATTATGTTGGAAACGCGGGGAAGAAGTGGTGAAAGTTGTTGAATTAGATAGGTGACCTTTAGGAGATGATGGATCAATGTTTAGGAGATTAATAAATCTATAAAAAATCCACCTTAAAGTATGAGGTTAGAAGAGGTGTCTAACGGCCGAAATATTTTACCAATAAAAGTCGCAGATATTTGGGCAAAGGAAAGTTGGAAGAGAGCATCGTCAACTCTTCATAAAAAACAACATCCCCAAGGTGGGCATACCCATGATGGGTAAGAGAGACAAGAACATAGCTACCATAATTATAATCTAGATTCATGCATGACATAACCTGCAAGGGAACCACCATGATAACATACATGATTGATCCATGCAAGATGAAAGTGAAATCATAGCCAGGACCAAGTACAAATGTGGATCGATGTCACATCATACAAATTAGTGAAATGACTGAAGAATTGAGAAATATGTGAAGGGATCATGAATATTCTCCATCACATCTTGGGAAAGAATATAAACGAACAAGAGTGTGATCTTTCCCAAGGTATTCATCCTACATCCAAAGGGTATGAATCTATGACATGTGAATAAATGAGCTAAATTCGAGAATGGTAGAAACTGTCTATTTATCGGTCATTAATGTATATTGTTAACAGACATGAGGGAATCCACCGATGATAATGATGGAACCCAAGATATTGAGTACAATATAAAAAGTGTTAATAAATGAGTTGATTTCGAACACTTGTATATTCATTCAACATGAGCCAATAATTTGAGCCCACTTTCGAAATGCAAGGAGACATGCCACTTATGTCTGCAAATCCTAGGGTACTGATGGGTTTCTAGATTTCAATCCTGGATAATGAGTTGTAGTCAATAGGGTGAAATCCATTGAAGGAGGGCCTTGATGTATCCCCATAAGTCGACAAAAAACATGTAATGATAGATGGTCTAAAGATCATAATAATGGAGCACAACTGACACATGGATGGCTGGGAGAAAGAGGAAAAAAAAGACTACAGGTGGATGATGCAGGGAAACTTCCCTTGAACAAGTATGCACGACAAATGGCTTGACTCAACAACATTAACTCAGATGAATACCATAATAAATGGTCATGGATCTATGAGTGGAATGTGACACAATGATGGAAATGGTGGTCAATGAGGGAGAATGGACAACCCAATTGTTGTATGTGAGGATAGACCATGTTCCTTTTTCAAAGGTGACTCAAAGTAGTGAAATTTTCCAGATAATGAGACGGAAAAATCCTTTAAAAATTATCCACCATGATTGGTTAGTACCTCTTTCTAGTTTTACAAGTTGGAGGAGGATAGTAGATGCTCGATATAGCTGATCAGGTCTTGAGTCCCTCAACATATTATTAATGAACCTAAATAAGGAGGGGTTCAGTCCCATGTGTGAATTCTTCGATGTAAAGTTTAATGAGTCCAAAGAAGGTAAACTCAATGTCATTTTCATATTTAGAAAGTTTGAAAAGGTCGTAAAGAAAAATCCATAAGGAAATTTTTCATAAAATTAGTCCCTGGGGTCCAAAAAAGGATAAAATGATACCTAGCAGAACTCTCCTAACTAAATTGGCTCGGGTGTTCCTTTTTCGTAACAAGACTAGTGAGACCGGAAAATGATAAAATATCACTCAAAATACATTATTTTTAATTCATTTTAACGAGCATGAAAGACAACAAGATTGCTTGGAAATATTTTCATTTTTTAACGAGTTCGAAAAGAGCTTAAAGAGTTCTCCATGATAAGGTCATTTTTCATAAGTAGTTTGTATTTCCCGAAAAAGGGTAAACATATATGAGGTGGAATCGTTTTCAAATCCATAGAATGAGTGTGAAAACAAAAGAATACTTGGCGATTTTTTACCTCATTTTATGATCCAGATGGATCTCGGAGGCCATCCACCTTTTCCACTGAATTACCATTATGATCCTTTGGTTTTGATAAACCATGATATTCACCATTTTTATGGGGAACAGAATGCAATTCCATCTTCATTTGTTAACTACAAAAATCTTGTAATGATTTCCTAGTTGTATTACGTACATGCCTACAACATAGCGTTAATGTATTAATCCTATTAGAACTTCATAGTTAAGCACTCTCAGGCTAGAGTAGTGTTGGGATGGGTGATCGCCTGAGAAGTCCTAGTGTTTTTTATTCCTATGGTAGTTTATAAACTTAGTCCAATTTGTCCCACACGCATCATGGGAATTGTTCTCCTCTCACTCTCTCATATATAATTGAGGTGAAGGAGGCCCTTTAAGAAGGCAATGGAGTGTGATATAAAGTTTTTTGTGAATGAAACATAGACACCATCTCTTTTATTTCATAGATAGGCTACCCCATTCTTCCAGTTAGTGTTCTACAATGTTTTTCTATCTTAGTCAGTAATAGAAGTTGGGTTTCACTGTATTTCTATGTTCTCTTCTATATTTTTGTGTATTTCATTATTATATCTCGGTTATATTTTTGTCTTCATGTCATTCTCAAAATAATCCATATCAGTGGTATCAGAGTAGGTTGGTCCTTGTCATTTCTAAGAGAAGGTCCCTGACAAGGTCAGGGTATAAGAGAAGGATGCTCCTTGTCATTTCTGAGAGAAGGTCCCCAACAAGGTCATGGTATAGATAGTTGGTTCTTGATCTAGTTTCACTTGAGGACAACTGCTCTCGCTAGCCCAAGCAACCACCCATGGAAGAATAAAAGAAAGATGACAAAATAAGAGATCGTTTCAAGATGTTGCTCGAGGAAGCTCTCATGCGACAGAGGAATGAGAAGATGGACAACTTCGATCATATCCTTTGAAGACTATCGATGGTAGCAGCTGAGGAATCTTTGACAAGAAGCCATTTCTCAAGTGTGACACCCTTCAAGGTAAAATTCAATTTTGATATCCCCTTATTTAAAGGCCAGATAGATGCAGATGCTCTAGAAAAATCGTTGAATCTTCTAGAAGGTTATTACTCTGTCCAAAAAAAAATCGATGGTGAAAATATCACCTTCCCACTCCTTAAAGACCTTCCCCATGTCAGAGCTTGGTGGGAAGGTTGCTGGGAGAGGTAAATCGTGGATGAATATACACTATTTTGGAGCGAACCCACTTGGGAAGCATTTGTAGATTCCCTAAAGGAGGAGTTCTACCCTGTCGGAAATTATGATGACCAATACATGAGATGGACAACTCTGCATCATAAAAGAGACCAGATGGTGCTAGAGTACACCAACATATTTCATACCTTACGCTCAAAGATAGGTATTAAATACTATGAGTGACATCAAGTTTTGAAGTACCATAGTGGTCTACATAGGTACATCTAAACAAAGATGTATTTCTTGGAAATATCCTCACTAGGAGTTGCTTATCGATATGCAATCAAAATTGAGTAGAAATTCAAGCAACAGAGTAAGTGGGAGGATCATGGAAAAGGAAACTCTAACTCACTTAATGAAGGACAAATAAAGGAAGGCCAACCTCAAGAGTGCCAGTCCCATATCTAAGCAAATAAGGGTAACAAGAAGTCTAAGAAAGACACTGGAAAGTGATGTGAGTTCCATAATATCCCTTATCACAATACTGATGAATGTCGCTTAATACAATCATTGGTATCTGAGATCAAAGACAAAGAGTCAAACCCTGACTTGGACCCTAATTCAGAAAATAATAAAAGGAGAAATATCATTGATGCATATCCCATTGCTACTATTGTAACTGCAACAATCCAGCCAGAAGAGGATCATAAGGAGGGGGAGTGACTCTTCCATTCATAGATGTGGGTGAAAGGGACCCCACTGCATTTTATTGTTGATAGAGGAAACAAAAAAAAAATCATCTCAGCGGAGTTTTTCAAGCACTTGTATTTTCCAACAACACCACACCTGCAACCATACAACATCGGGTGGCTTCGCTAGGGTCAAGATATTCGTTTCAGCCAACAGTGTCACATGTCCTATGACATCAAGCCCTTAAAGGATGAGGTATTGTGTGATGCTTCCCCACTGTAATTATGTGATGTTTATTAAGCTAGCCATATATGTGGAGGCATCATGTTGTTTATGAGTATCGACCCCGTAGCATCATTGTTACTTTGGGGGGTCGGCTATAGAAGATACCAGAGGTAGTTTTGACTATTGTCCCACCAAAACAATGCCACAAAGTGATATCTCATACTGCAAAGTTTAGCCTCTTCACAATCTGATAAGAAGGTGAACAAAAGGACAATGCAACCACTGTAGCCTCAGCCCAAGACCTTTCTATCCAACAAAAGAAGATTGAAAATATTGTATAAGAGTACTAAGATGCTCTTGTTTCACCTATGGGGGTGCCTACACACTGCCCAGTCAAGCAAGGTTATAATAGAACCCTTCATACTCTTCATGCTGCATATTCACCAACATAGTCCTCCCACACTCAGGTATATCATGCAGCTATATTGGTTGAACAAATCCAACCACTGTAGAAACAGGTTCATGACAACCTTCAACAAGCTAAACAGGATAACTTCTTCAGTAAGGAAAGCAACACACCAAGCTTCATATTTAGCATAAGTCTCCCCATCTCCCATGGTTGTTGGCATGTTTATAGGAAAATTGTTCTTGTCATTGATGGCAATAACAGTAGTGATGATGGCATGTCTACAGGAAAGAACAACAACAACGATGGAATGATTATTGGCAGAGTGTGAAATCAAAGATCAAGAGGAATAGCACAGAGTTGCACACAGAGCGCAAGTGTTCGTTGAGGTAGAGGTTAATTCCATTACCAAATCTTAGGAGAGATAGCATTCTCAAAAACATAGACGAGACCCAAATTCATCAGGACTCGTAGAAACTTTGACATTTAGAAATTCTTCCAATTCGGGAGGATGCATAAGCTTAGGAGGAGGAGCAACAGTGGTGATTGGATCACCAATCCTGAATACTCGATGTCTATTAGATCAGAGTCTAGTGACTAGAGGAAGCACAAAGGATAAGTACAGATCTGATACGTTGATTTGAGCGCCAAGGACCAACAGTCGTTGGATCCAGTAGAACTACGAAGAGGATAATGGTCGAGAGCCATCCTCCAACTCTCTGAAATGCAAAGTCGCTATGAGATATGAGTCGTTGGATCCAGAGGACACATGGAGAGAGATCATCATTTTGTTGACTGAAAAGTCAAAGGTAAGATTTCTAGGAACTCACGATGTCTGAGTTCATGAGTTGATCTAGACCGTTAGATCATGGGGAGTTGTGAGAAAATGATTTAACATTCATAAATATCGGGAAGGCAGAAGGAAAATACCTGAGGATATGGGAGACACAACAATCCTAGAAATTCATCTAGGAAGGACATGTGGCATCCGATAAAGCAATTTCAGAAAATTGAAAGTAGGAAGAAGGGAGGTGAGTAGTCCTCCAACTTCGCGAAATGTGAAGTCCCTATATGCTCTGAGTTGTCAGATCACCAAGGATCATGGGGCGTTGATCTGGAGTAGGTTTAGGAAAATTGGAATTCGGGAGAAGGGAGGTGAGCAGTCCTCCAACTTCGCGAAATGCAAAGTCCCAATAAGATATGGACCGTTGGATCACAGAGGGTTGTGGGCCATCGATCTAACATAGAGCGCTGAATTGGGAATCGGGAGTTCGAAGAGTCAGGGTTGTATCACGTTCAAACACCTGACACCTGAGGTCGCGATTTGATCACATTCGTCGATCAAAGGGAGAACCTTGATCATTGATCAGGCACGAAGAAGTTCACAAGTTCGCAAAACACGAAGCACCCTTTTTCTTGGCCTCTGGTCACAACCAAGGTCACATCAATGAAAATTTAAGGGAGGAGATAGCATATCGCTAGGCTTCACTTCAGAGATCGACAAGATCACGAAGATCCCATTTTATTAGCGAGTGGTCACAACTAGTGGTCACATCAGCGAAGGTTAATGGATGAGCTATCACGTCACTAGGCTCCACATCGGAGATAATGAGTTTGGAGAATCGTGGCAACTCATAGCTAAATATATGATGTCTAAGATTGCAAAGTGCCTTTTGGTTAGGCCTATGGTCATAGATCATGGTCATGTGAAAGGAAGGGGATTATCCAGAAAAGAGAGTTCCCACTATATAGTTTTATCAGAAAGGGAAAAGGCACCAAAGGCATGAGTGCATGGAGGTTCTCTATGTAACTTCCAGAAACAGAGTGATTGTATCTGCCAAATAATTCGACGATCTTTAGTGTGATCGCCAGAGGAGTTGAAGAGTCTCAATGTAACTACCAGTGAAGTGAAGATTCATCATTTAGACAATTGACATATAATGCTTCGAAGACTGTAACTGCCAAAGAAGCTGAAGAATCTCAGGATAACGACCACTGATGAAGAACAGACTCAGGATGATCACCAGAGAGGACTAAGAGTTGAGTGTATGCCCTGATAGAGGACTTGGAATGATAAATATGCATAGAAAAGAGAATATATGGTTGTTGTTGTTGAGATTTATTCATGCAGGTAGAAGCATGTTGTGACCAAGAGTTGAAATGCACAGAAGAGGCATAGTGCATTGAATGGAAATAATACAAAGAGCATAAAGCGCAGAATAAAGAGACATAATATAAATGCTTGTCTGAGAGAGGAAGAGAAATTTTAGGTGAACATGCAGAGACAGAGAAAAAGAACAGAAAGGTCAAGGAGATGTGAGAAGGAAGACACTAATGCAGGAAGAGCATAGTAGTGTAACAGAACAGTGAGGAGATTGGTAAGCCATTGATGAACACTGTATCACTGTAACAAATTTCAGTAAGAAAAGATTTATATTTCAGGGTGGTAGGGAGGTGCTAGGGAGGATTGTTGTCGTCATAGTTTCAAGTGTGTTCTTGAACACAGAGAGTTGTAGCTTCCATTTGGTTGCAGCCAGAAAAACTAGGGTGGTAGGGTGGTGCAAGGGAGAACTATTGTTCTTTGTTATGCAGGTTGGTGCCTGTGTGACTGGAAGTTGGTGCTTCCATCTAGTTGGTGTTGGAACATTGAGGGAGTTGGTACTTCGTTCTAGTGGGTTCTAGAGAAACCAGAGATTTTCTACTCTCAGCAAGTTTCATCTTGTAAAACAGAGGTGGTAGCCTCACAATGAGTTGGTGCTCATAAGAATGATAATGTGCAGAAAATAAATATTACTTATCATATCAAGAAGAAGAGGTTTTTCCCTTTATGGGTTTCCTCGGGAAATATCTTTCTCTGTATATTTCATGTGTGTGATTGATGTTTAATATTCTATTGCTTACTTCCCTGCATTATTGTGATCGTCATAGAGTGTTTTGTAAAGAGTTTAAAATGGGCATAATTGGTTAAGCACAGTAACAA
>ML788077.1:265495-290902 GCA_009831015.1 Picea engelmannii
TTGTCAGGAAAAATATCCTAGATGGATAGTTCTTGTCATGTCATTTCCGGTGGTATGTGGAACGTCACATAATTCCTCACGGTTAGAGAGTTATGGCCATGAGAAGTTGGAGACCCCAGGTTTGGGTAATGGACCCAAGTTTGGTTGATGGGTAACGGTATGAGTTATGATATATTTTCAGATAATATACTATTCTATATGGGTATTACATGTCATTCCATTTCGGGTGGTATGTAGAACGTCACATAACTCCTCACGGTTTGAGAGTTATGGCCTTACGAAGTTGGACACTCATATGTCATCTAGAGGCCCCAAAAGGTCAAAGTAATCAAAGTGGTTTAAGAGATTTTAAAAGGTAAATAATAAAGTGAAGTGATGAGTGTATTATAATTCAAAGTAAATACAAAATAAATTATTTCAATAATAATTTTAATGGAGAAATTAGAAGTGGACCCAACCCTAAAATAATGAAAGTGGGGCCAAATGACCTAGAAGATGCTTTTAAGGAAGCTAATTGGAGAGTATAAATAAGAGGCAAGGCTCTCTCATTTGAATCACACTTGAGGATATTGAATATCTATAGGTGTTTGAGGTATACAAATGATATCTAAGCCAAAATTCTAAGGAAAATGAAGAAAAGAAGGTCGAAATGCAAGGAAGGATAAATTATTTTGATGGTGCTTTCTAAGGTATGTTATTTTCAGGTCATCTCACCATTTTCGCTATAATTTTTTTTATATAATGCTTCAGATCCTAAAATTTATATGCAAGTGAGAAAACATATCCAAGTATCTGTGGTTAAAAATGAAGCTTGTGGGTCGTTGTATTTTGGGAGTTACACTCTGTGGAAAATAGGGTTTGTGGCGAGTCCTGAAACTAGTCAAAATCAAGTGTTTCAGGTAAACATGTCATAACTTCTTCAGACTTTTTTGGTTAGAGTAAAGTTTGTAGTATGTTGTGTAACAGTTTCAGATCATTTCATCAAATATTTTGTGCGGGGCATGCTCTACAAGGTCTCTCTCTAGAATAAGCCAAAATTCAGTAACGTATGTCATTTTTGCTATAACTCCTTTTCTGAGAGGTTACAAGTAGTGCCACTTGGAGGAATTGCATAAAACACACTGAAGAACATTGTATATCCATTTCAAATATTAATACATTACAGGTTCAAAGTTATGATTACTTCAAGTTAGGGTTGTTGACTAATCCAAAACTAGGCATGTGAGTCTAAAGAAAAGTTTGATGAAAATGCTAGTCTCTTGTTTTTAAAGTTAAAGAAGGTTTGCAGGAATGTGATCATATACACCAGGTCTATGATAGAGCTACAAATCATATTTGGATTATGAAATTGATGAGGGATTTTGGTTGAGGTACATGTTGAGTACATGGTTGAGACAAGTAGTTGATGAGTTGGTGCACATACATGAGGTGTATAGTTGATGATGTTGGTACATATTGATGAGTCATAGTTTATGAGTAGTTGACACATGATTGGTACATACTTGGCACATGGTTGGATGCACTTGTTTATGGTACAGGTTGATTACAGATTGGTGCATGGTTGATGCACTTGTTTACGGTACAGGTTGATTACAGGTTGGTGCATGGTTGATGCACTTGTTTGTGGTACATGTTGATTTCAGGTTGGTGCATGGTTGATGCACTTGTTTGTGGTACATGTTGATTATAGGTTGGTGCATGGTTGATGCACTTGTTTGTGCTACAGGTTGATTACAGGTTGAGGTACAGGTTGATGCATGGTTCAGATTTATTGGTATAGGTTTACAACGGTATATCTCACAGTGATAGTGTGAAAGTGGTCCCATCATTCTGTTTCTACTTCAGGGTGGTAGGACGGGGCAAGGCCAGGTGGCTGTATCCACCTTCTAGTTGTAGCTGGAGAAAATTGGGGGTTGTAGCCTCCTTCTAGTGGTAGCCAAAGATTTGGGGAGTTGGAGCTTCCCTCGGGTTGTAGCCTGAGAAACTAGGGGGTCGGAGCCTCCTTCTAGTTGCAGCTGGAAAACAAAGGAAGTTGGTGCTTCCAATGAATGTAATTCTTCAAGACATATAAGAAAAATAATTCCATGGTTTTCTCCCGATTTGGGTTTCCATGTAAAACATTGGTGTACTGTGTGTGTGTGTTATTGTTTATTTATTACTGCTCATTATTGGATAATAATTCTACATTGATATAACATTTAAAGAAAAAGGATTATAATTACGTTATTACTGATTCACCCCCCCTCTTAGTAATCCAACAAAGTGATTGTATCTACCAGAGAATTCGAAAAGATTGAGTGTGATTTCTAGAGGAGATGAATATTCCTGAGGTAACTTCAAGTGAAGTGAAGATTCATCATTTAGACAACTGACAGATGGAAATGCGTTGAAGATTGTAACTGCCAAAGAAGCCAAAGAATCTTAGGATCATAGCCATTGATGAAGAACAGACTCAGGATGATCGCCAGAGAGGACGAAGAGTTGAGTGTATGCCCTGGAAGAGAAATTGACATGATAAATATGCGCAGAACAGAGAAGAGATGGTTGCTTCTGTTGAGAGTTATTCATGAAGGTAGAAGCATGTTGTGACAAAGAGATGAAATGCACAGAAGAGATGTAGTGCATTGAATGGAAATAATACACAAAGCATAAAGTGCAAAAGAAAGAGACATAACATAAATGATTATCTGAGAGAGAAAGAGAAAGTTGAAGTGCACATGTAGAGACAGAGGAAGAGAATAGAAATCTCAAGGAGATGTGAGCAGGAAGACACTGATGTAGGAAGAGAAGAGAAGTGTAGAATAATAGTGAGGAGACTGGTAAGCCATTGATGAACACTGCATCACTCTAATAAATTTGAGTAAGAAAAGATTTATATTTCAGGGTGGTAGAGAGGTTCTAAGGAGGACTATTGTCCTTGGAGTTTCAAGTGGGTGCTTGAACATAGGGAGTTGTAGCTTCCATCTGGTAGTAGCCAAAACAAGCAGGCTCACAGGGTGGTGCAAGGGAGAACTATTGTTCTATGTTATGCAGGTTGGTGCCTGTGTGATTAGAAGTTGGTGCTTCCATCCAATTGGTACTGGAACACTCAGGGAGTTGGTGCTTCCATCCAATTGGTGATGGAACACTTGGGGAGTTGGTGCTTCCTTCTAGTGGGTGCTAGAGATACCAGAGAATTTGTGCTCTTAGAAGGTTGCATCTTGTAAAACAAAGGTGGTAGCCTCACAATTAGTTGGTGCTCATAAGAATGATAATGTACATAAAATGAAGATTACTTATCATATCTAGAAGAATAGGTTTTTCCCTTTATGGGTTTCCTAAGGAAATATCTGTCTCTTTATATTTCATGTGTGTGATTGATGTTGAATATTCTATTTCTTACTTGCTTGCATTATTTTGATCGTCATTGAGTGTTCTGTAAAGAGTTTAAAATGGGCATAATTGTTTAAGCACAGTAACAATTGATTCACCCCCCCTCCTCTTAGTTGTCCAACAATGGTAACTTGACACAATGGGGACTATTTCTTCCTAAGGGGGGAGGAATGATCTAGATGGATCTCGGTGGCCATCCACCTTTTCCACTGAATCACCATTTTGAGCCTGTGGTTTTGATAAACCATGATATTCTCCATTTTGATGTGGAATGAAATGTAATGTCAACTTCATTTGTTAACTACAAACATCATGTAATTATTTCCTAGTGGTATTGTGTACATGCCTACAACATAGCGTTAATTCACCATATCCCATTAACACTCCCCAGTTAAGCATGCTTAGGCTAGAGTAGTACTTGGATGGGTGACCGCCTGAGAAATCCTAGTGTTTTACATGCCTATGGAATTTTATAAAATTACTCCAATTTGTCCCACATGCATCATGGGAATTGTTCTCCTCACACTCTCTCATATATAATTGAGGTTAACGAGGCACTTTAAGCAGGCAATGGAGTGTGATGTAAAGCTTGTTGCAAATCAAACATAACCAACATCTTTTTTTCTTTCAGAGATAGGCTACCCCATTCTACCAATTAGTGTTCTACAATGTTTTTCTATCTTAGTCAGTAATAAAAGTTGGGTTTCATTGTATTTATGTGTTCTCTTCTATATTTTTGTGTATTTCATTGTTATATCTCGGTTATATTTATGTATTCATGTCGTTCTCAAAATAATCCAGATCATTTTAAGTACTTGTGCTTGTGAAAATTTAAAGAGCCCTTTTCTTGACGATTTTTGGAGTAGTGATTGTGGATATTGGACCCTTAAATATTGCATCCTTCAATTACCAGGTAAGAGGTCATATCCCAACTTAGAAAACCCACTTTTCAGTTTTTCATTTAATTCAATTTTTTGTTTGGGGAAAGAATCAACCTTTTGAGGAGTGTGTGGTCACCCTTGGGGCTCCTGGGAAGAGAAACTAAACTATTTGGCTTTTCTGTGTTGTGCAGGAGAGAGTGAACGATCATGAATTAACTATTTGTTTTCTTTGTGTTTTGAAAAATAGAGTGAACCGTCACGACCAAGACACAACCTAAGGGAGACCAATCAAAACAGTCACTCTGTGATCCAAATAGGGAGGCAAACGAGGGAATTTTTGGTCACTTTTGCAAAATGTTTAATGAATTTTCTTCCATGAATGGGTTCTAACAAGATTTTGTGGTTTCTTTGGTAGGTTTGGGCACAATATTGGAGTGGAGGGAATGTGAGCATGAGTTAAATGACAATGTTTCTATGGATGATCCTCCAAGTCTTGATGCTTTGTGAAACTATGGGTTGTTGAAGTTTTTCTTGTGTCAATGTATGTGGGACCAAGAAACTATGTTACAAACTTTCGTGAATATGTGGGATCCTAAAATAAAACACTTTTTTGTACGAGATCAAGTGTTGACACTAGAAATGGAAGATGTGTACTTCCTAATGGGATTGTCTCATCGTGGTGTGACAATAATGTTAGTAGGTAGAAGAAGGGGCAGCATAGAGAATGTAGATGCCTATGTCAGACGTTATTTTCACCCCTGGACACATAAGAGAAAAAATAAGTTGTTGATTGTTTACGTGATGGACCTTACTTTATGAAAAGTTCTATTCACCATTATGCGGGAAATAGGAAGTATCGGGCCTCACTTGGCTTCAAGGAGCCAGGTGGATTATGTAGTGATGTTTTAATCTCCCACAGTGTACAATTGGTGTGTAGTAGTTTTGGCGAATATGAAGGAACAATTAACCAAGTGCATGTTGGGACGTCTGAATTTTTTTTTCTATGGATCCATATTGTTATATTTCTTCTTTGAGTCGTTGTCTACATCATGTCCATGGGATTTGGTGCCATAGGATAGGGTCAAAGGTCCAACAATTATGAAATGGGAAGATAGGCTTTCACGTCTCATGGGGGGGTCATAGTTTCAATTTGATGCCAAATTTTTCCGATGGTGGGACTAATAGATAGTGGTAGTGGTTGATTATGCATATCATGGTGTCCACTATCGTGGTGATCCTGATATGATTCTCCCTGAGGGGGAAGATTTCAACAATGATATTGGTAAGAAAGATAAATTTTCATTGTTTTTGGAGATTTTTTAAGAATATTATGGATTGTTTTGTGATTTTGTTATAAATAGAATTTGTTTTGTGTGTAACATAACATATTTTTCTTGATTTGTATATTGTGCAGCAGTGCATCTAGTAGGAATGTATCCATTTCATAATAGAGGAGAGAAAATCTGTGTTGGAAGAGGACAACTCGGTGGAGGAGTCGATGTAGAGCTGCTACAGGAGCTCGAGGAAAATCCTGAGAATTTGACTATTAGGATCCTAGTGCCACATATGGATGACATACCTCTACATATGCAGAGGCATGCAGTGGATGTGGGGAATCATTTTAGGCGTCTTCTCTGGAAGGTCGTGAGACTTTTGGTTTTCTATAATGATTATAGGGCCCCTCAGAATGATCAATTATTTTTTAGTTTGATGGACTTTGATGCATATCTAGTTTGCAGATGTATGGGTGAATAGCCAAATTTTGTTATGTTATACTAGTTTTGGATGTTTTTGAACACACCTTATATATGTGTGTGTGTGTGTGTGTGTGTGTGTGTGTGTGTGTGTGTGTGTGTGTGTGTGATGATTTATACAATGAATGTTGAATGTGGTTTTTTTTAATGAAGTAGGTGCAAATTCAATACAACATTTGCTAGTGAGTCAACTAAAGAATTGAATTGTCTTGTTATATGTTCATAAGAGATAAAATGAAATAATCATTCCAAGAGTCGTACCCTCAAATATTTCCAAAAATGGATAGGATGTCAAATAGAATAAGTCAAGTTGATTTGTGAAAGGACAAGTTCGGAATCTAGGTGCACTATCAAGTGGCATATACCCAAAGCAGATGCTTCAGTTAGAATTTCAATGACGACATTGAATTCCGCAACATTTTTCATTGCAGGGATGAGATATGTTCCCCAAGAGCTTACTACGTTGTTGGTGGGTGAAATTATTACCGAGGTAGTGTAGGCGATATTCAGAGAGGTACGATAAGCTCCATCCATATATCCAAAATAAGGTGAGGGAAATGACGACATATGCAACTCAAGCATTAAGTAGGATAAGAAGATTGACAAAGAATGTCACACTAAGGGGAAAAAAAATCAACCATAACGCACTATAGTACATATGTCACAAAAGCACTAGATAGCGCAAGGCTTATGCATACTAATTTTTCAAATAGAGCCCAATGAGGGGCTTTGATAACGGATTTTTATGATAATATGATAGCTCATGGGATCCTCTTTTAAGAACTCATTTAATTATATAGGGGCCATGCCATAAGGGTTCTAACTTACCCTCACCTAACTTGTTGTAGTCTTATTCATAGACCAAAACTAAATTTCCTTTCGAGAAGGTTCGAGGGTGTATTTTTTTATCATATTGGTGTTTGACATGATTTTGGTGAGACTCATTGGCCATGATAGATTCATGACGTCGCTCATCAAGGTGGGATAAATATAGGAGTTGTTCTTCTTCGATAGAAGTGTTAGGAATGAGTTCAACAACTAGCTTGAGGAAATGGATTTCACATTTGATGGGAAACACTACCTCCAAATCATAAATGAGCTGGAATGGTGTGAATCTGGTGGTAATTTTGGTAATGGTATGATATTCCCACAAGGTCCGGAATAGAATTAAATTCCAATTGGTTTTATGTTTTCCTATCATTTTATAGAGAATTGTTTTGAGTACCTTATTGATGGACTCGAATTGACCATTTTCTTGAGGATAATAGAGAGATGAGTGTTCTTGGTCACAATGCAGCATATTAGATAATTTTGTTATCATGTTGTTGCAGAAACGTGATCCATGGTCAGCCACAATGGATTTTGGCACACCGAAACGTTGATATGATTGAATACAAACAATGTGACAGTCTTGGCATCATTAGAAAATGTAGGCATGGCTTCTCCCCACTTTGTGAAATAATCAATGACCACGATAATGTAATTATGACCAACAACATAAGGGGGTTTACATGTAGTAAAATTGATTTCCCATTTAGAAAACATGCCAACTGCAATGAATGGATGTAAAGGAGTGGAGTGAGCATATTTTTTGGGAAGAAATTTGACATGGGTGGAATTTTTGTACTGCATGTATACAATATTTAAAAATTGTGGGCCAAAAATATCCTGCACGTAAAATATTCTAGGCAGTGGCTAACCCAAACAAATGTCCACCACATGCTCCCAAGTGGCATCCATTGAGGATTTGTCTGGCTTTATAATGGATGACACATCGGTTTAATACCATATCTACTCCATGGTAGTAAAGGGTAGCGTTGATGATGAGATAGTTTTGAGCTTGATGGTGTATGCGACGACAATCATCCTTAGACATATTGGGTTGAAATCGTTGGGTCTAGAGATAAATCAATATGTCTCCATACCAAGGATAAAATGATTCAATGAGAAACAAATATTTTTCAGGAAACAAACCTTATACCATGGATTCATCAAAGGCTCGTGGAAGATCCATCATTAATTTCGTGAAGATCGAGGATTTTTTGTATTTAGGGGTGGATAATTCAAGGTCAAATTCCTATAGTAGGGTGATCCATTTAGAGAATATACCCCCTATATACTGCATGAAAAATTGTATTACATTGTGTTCACGTCGAATACAAAAGTGGTGGTTCGGAGAAAAATATAATGCCTTGATCATTGGATAGTGTAAATTGTTGCTAGCACCAACTTATCAACATAGGGATTTCAAAGTTCGACACCAACTAAGCCCTTACTGAGATAGTAAATAACATGTTCATTATATAGAGTGAAATATTTATTGTAATTTGGGGGTTTGAGTAATAGTGTGGATGTAAGAACCCAATTCAAACGATCAAAATACCATTGGGACTGTTCATCCCAAATCAAAGGTACACCCTTTTTCAATAATCACATGAAACCTTTGGTAATTTTGGCATAATTGGCGATGAAACATCTAAGAAAGTTTTCTTTCCCTTGCAAACTTTAAAGTTGGATTATGGAGGTGGGGGGAGGCAAGTTGATGATTGCCTCAACTTTAAGGGGATCAACTGTGACTCCAAACATAGATACAATGAATCCAATTAAACGGTCGGAATCGATGACAAAAATACATTTGTGTCGATTTAAGTGAATGTTATAATATCAAAAGCGTACAAATATTTGGCATAGGTGATATATGTGATCGGGTTTCTTGGAATATCGAGCGAGAAGGTCATCTAGGTAAGGATGGACGATATGTTTGATGTCATGGAAGGAATAATACATGGCCTACTGGAATGTTGCACCAACAGTTTTAATACCAAACAATAACTTTTGATATGTGAAATCTCCCCATGGGAAGATAAAGGCATTTTTTTTTTGGTCCTCTGAAGTAATTTTGATTTGATTATATCCATATAAGCCATCTGTAAATGAGAAGAATTGACATTTGGCACAATCATCTATAATTTGATCAATGAAAGGGGTAGGGAAATTTTCTTTAGAAAAAGCCTTGTTGAGGTCCCTATAATCAACGCATACTTGGATGGTGGCCTACTTTTTTTAACTGATACTATGTTGGACACCTATTTAGTTAGGGGCAAGGGATAAATAAAAACAAATCTCAATATTTTTTTAATTTTTTCCTTAATTTCTACAACTTTCCTTGGATGAACTGGGCGGAGTCATTGTCGAACTAGATGGGCTCCAAGATAAGTTTTAATTTCATGGACAACAATTTGTGGGTCAATTCCTGACATCTCTTCATAAGACCAGGAAAAAATGTCACATAATTATTTGAATAGGGAAGTATAAGAATAAATTTATTTAGGGAAACAATATGTGCCTATCTGGATGTTTTCCACGACCTTGGGTTTAACTAAAATATCAATTGAAATGGTTTTAGAAATGTCTCCTAAATTTCCTTCAGACATAATAGGATATGATGTGGAAGGAAAGAGGGATATATCTCAAATATCAGTCGAAACGAGGGTTTGTATTTGGGTTTCTTTCTTCTATCCAAATGTTATGGATGAGTATCTATGGTGAGAATATTCCCAACATTTATCTTGCAAAGTCATGACTTCCATAATAGCTTCGTTTGAAGGGAGGAAAATGTTGAGAAAGGCATGTGACGTTGAAGTGTGGTTAACCCAATAGAGAGAGGAAAATTGATCTAGTTCCTCATCCAATAGGAGACTATATTGAGAATTGGGATATTCTCCCGTGGATTTTATCACTAAATATGCCAATTCCATTGGTTATAGTGGCATGGTGTCTCCATAAGATTCTATATATGATGGGTGATGGATTACCCAGTGGTCATTGTAACCGATGGGTTTACCGGTCACCACGAAGATGATATTAATGGAGACTATTGAGGTGATTTCTAGTGTGGGAAGGGGAAAATTCCCCATTAAATAGGGATAACAGCCTACCCCGATGCTTTCTCATATCGAAGAAAGAATATCCTATAAAAGGGACATTCTCCTTAGGATTTATTCGCATGTCTCGTGTACAAACGTCTAGTTGGTATATAGTGATGATCTTCCCTTGGTGAGGGAATTTAACAAGGTGAAAGACACTAGACGCAAAATAAATGATTGCGTAAAACAATATGTGATATTAAAGAAAATTATAGTTGAGTGTGGCGTCGATCACCTCGACTTCTACTCAAACAATTTTTCTAGCAAGTTCGACTAGTAATGAGGGGAGAATTCCATGGGGTTTTAAAAAATGTCCATAAAAATGTTTAAGGATGGTTTGAGATGTGGTAAGTTGGGGAGAACCAAGAGCTTTCCAAGATTTCAAGGACATGATGCATATTGTGGCACCTTCATCGAGAACTGTTCGAAAAACACTTTTATTGAGAAATCAAACAATAATCTGTAATGCCAATTGATTTGATAGGAGGGGTTCATTGAAATTCATGTCGAAGGAAATAACATTATATTATGTAGCGTAAATTCCATCGATGGATGATAATAAGGATTTACATTGTGTAGGACATTACTGGAGTATTTCTAGCATCAACATGGCACATGAGGATTGGGAAATATCTTCTACTATATGATAGTGTTGGGTTTCCCGAGTGTTGGTATTATGTGTAGTTCAATGAAGTACTCACTTTGGAGAGTGTATGATAGGTTCAAGAGATGGTTTCTCTAGTGTGAGAGGGCCATTAGGTGGGATATTTGAGTAGGGATCCTTGGGTAATGAATCTATTTCTCGAGAAGTGTAATTCTTGTCTCTAGTAGATATGGCTGCATATTTAACCATCAAGATATTCAATGATCGGGACTCGGGTTTGCCCCTTGGTGGGGGTGCTTGTGCTTGTGTTACAAGTTTTTGTTTTTGCAGGGGAAATAATTTGTTAAAACTGCAGGTGTAGAATGGGATGTTCCTCACTCAAGACATTGATGAACTTTAGCGAGACGATGACATTATTTAGTGAAATGATATTATTTAAGAATCATTCAGGGATATTTATCCTTTTTCTTTCTCTTTCCCTCAATGTTGTTTTCTTTAGTTTTAGGGCATGGATACTCATAAGAGTTATTATTTTTATTATTATTATTACCCTTGTTTTTTCTACCAGATTGTTGTGAGTTTCTTGGCATGGTCGATTGCACCATATTAACCTTGGAGTTTTGTGTAGGGGGCTTACCTGGAGTGTTGGTATGGAAATATGAGCTAGGATTAGTAGCTTTAATCAATTGGATATGTTACCCAATCATCTGACCGATTGTATACGTGGATACAATACCTATCACACCATCGAAATTGGGTCCAATTGTTGGTTTGGTTTGATCATTCGATGGTTGAGGAGTGTTAGGAATTAGGTCGTATATCATGTCAGAACGCGATTATACAAAATCTAAATACTGGGCTCGAATAATGACTTGTTCCTCGGTAACGATGCCTCCCATGGTGACATCTTGAGATATAGGTGGAAAAAGGGAATTTGTGATCCAATCAACTAATAATTGATCTAGGATAGGGATTTGATTAATCATCATCGATGCCTCCACTCATGAATTTGATTTGAAATATGGGTGGAATTTGATTGGCATAACGAGGTTAAGAGCTCAATACTGGTCTCATATCATCTAGGTAATTGAAAGTGTGTTGAAAATTCCATGTAAATGGAATCAAAGTCATCAAAGGAGTTACGCAATAGTTCTATATTCCATTTAGTTGTTTATCCTGTAAGGGTTTGTTGGATAAATTGTAATCAAATAGAGTCAACGATCAAGGAGTTTGAAGAACACAATAGATGGAAATTCATCACCTAACTATTCAAACATTGTCCTGATTTTCCATCGAATTTCAAAATGTCTGATGGAATTTTTGAAGGAATGGGGGGTCAAAATAAGGAATGATGTATGGGGTCATTAGTCAACCGCAAAAGATTTGGAAATCTAAAGTTGTGAAGAGAGGGAGTTGTTTTCTTAACTATGGAGGTTGGTGATATGGTCCTCCTCCATGAGGTGGTTGTTCTGGAGGTCCACCTCTGTAGGGTGGTCCTTTTGTAAGTCCTCCACCATAAGGTGATCCCCTAAGGGGTCTTCCTCCATAGGTGGGTCCTCTAGGAGGTCCTCCACCATAGGGTTGTCCTCGAGGAGGTCATCCACCATAGAGTGGTCCTCCAAGGCATCCTCCTCCATTAGGGGGTCCTATAAGAGGTCCTCTACCAAGGGTGGTCCTCCAGGGGGTCCTCCACTATAGGGTGGTCCTCTAAGGGGTCTACCTCCATGGAGGTTTCGTCTAGGAGGTTGTCCACCATATGTTGGTCCCCCAGGGGGTCCTCCTCAAAGAGGTCCACCACCATATGGTGATCCCATAGGGGGTCCTCCTCTAGGAGGTTCTCCACCATAGGGAGGCCCCTTAGGGGGTCCTCCTCCATAGGGTGTTCCTCTTATTGGTTGGGTCATAATTGTAGAGTTTATGGTTTTATTATGTTGGTTCCATAAATTATTTTATATTCCTAGGTAAGGGTGGCCTGATAGTAGGCTAGTGGAAGAAGGAATCGTTTGGCCCAAAGTTGGTTGTTGTCCAATAGTTGGTTTTTTCCCCCTAGTTGATTGTTTCCCCCAGAGTAGGTATGGCCCTCTGGCTGGGGTTTTCCCCATAGTGGGTGTTTTCCCCCATTCGAATAAAGGTTGGCTCTCGATGGGAGGGTATTCCCCTATAGAAAATGATCTAGAAGTTGAGGGTTTCCCCCCACTGGATGTTGAATAGATATTTTACCTAAGTACAAGGGTTTTCCCACAATCAAAGGTTGGCCCATAGATGTCATTTTTCCAAAATCAGAAATGAGGTTGGCTCACTAATTTCTGATTAAATCCAACATCACGAAAAACACGTGAGAAGGGTTTAGGGTGAGCGGGTGGATCAATTACGTTGGTAGCCTTCTTAACAGAATTATACCTTGGTACAACCTCCCCAACAGTATATATGTGGGTTTCCCTCCAATAATCCTAAGTGAGTTTGAACAATTTATGACCCACGTATAGCAAAGAATTCCCTTCATCATCACCTTGTGTAAAAACCCTAAAGATTGTGGCTACTAAAGTCACCAACATGTATTCAGCCTCTAGGTGGGTATAGTCAACATTCAGGTCTGATAGTATGGGTAGGACATCAAGTCCTAAATTCTCTAAGAGGAATGAGAACAAGAGGAGAGAAAAAATCTCTAGAGGACCTCATACAGATTCAGGTTTCACGAAGTTCTGTGACCAAATGAAAACAAACAATTCTCAAGAATAAACCCAAATATACTATCATTCCACTATGTTTGGTTAATCTTGGAGGGGTAATCTTCATTTCTCACCCATGCGTGACCTCATGTTTACCCCCTGTGTGAGAGGGGGTTCCCGTATATGCCTATACAAGGGTTGGATTTAAGCGCTCTTTAGAATTCTATGTTTTTTTTTTGTGGTCTTGCACAGTTTAATCACTTGTCTTAGTTTTAAGACCCTAAACCTGAACTATTGTTGGTGTTCTTAGAAAATAAGAGTCTAGTAAATTATATTAATGCATGTTTACTTTTAAAGATTTTTTTTAGTCAAAGGATTATATGGAAGTGAAACTTATGATGTGAAAGGACTCGACTCCAAATGGATGCAAAAGAATGAAATTTCAACAATTATCTTTTCGATGAATCCTATTTATAGGAGGGAGAAGAGTACTTTTCTTTCTTCATCTTTTTTAAAAAAACACCCTAATGCATACCGATTCACTTTTATTCTTGCAAATGAGAAAAAGGACAATTTTCCACCCAAACTATTGGGTGATTTTCAAAATTCTTAACCAAACACAAATTGTTTCAACCATGTTATAAAGCGCTCCAAATGAAATGTTTTTTTGTTTTTTTTTTTCAAACTGTTTGAAGATTAAAAAAAGGTTTTCTTTAACTTTTACTTTCGATCAAGAATGTTCTGTAATGCAGGAAAAATTAAGAAGAAAGAACCAAACATGCAAACTTTAAGCACAAAAAAATTCCAAGTCTTCATAATAGTTTGAATGTTCTCCAAATAGTTTGGGAAACAACAAGAACTCAAACTAATGAAAAGGATACTTGCAGAATAAAAATGAAAGCTTTTGAAAAATAATATTATCAAATGACTGCCAATAGCCTTCTAATTAATTAAAGGGATTAGACTAGATGATTCTGGTTGTACCCATCAATCACACAAGACAACAAAAAGGAGAACGTAAATTTCAAAAGGATTTGAAGAAAAATCAGTGAGACAGGCCTAAGGAAGGTCTGGAGTGTTGAAGGAGACCAATGTAAATGGACCTAGGTAATTTTTTTGAAGGATAACTCTTCAAAAATGGTTTTTTTGTGGGTTATTTCACAACAGCCCCCCATATTTCTAAATTTTGGGGCCCCCCAAAAAAATAAAAAATATTTTTCTCTTTTTCTTTTGCGCCTATATTCTACCCTACAAGATGCACATTAGTACTTATCTAAGGCAACCCAAACTCAACTCAAATATGTTTTGGGAACACGTTCATCAGAGTCCTTTTCAAACATGTTATTTTATATTTTGATCTTCACACTCTGATCACTCCGGATCTTACTCTTTTTCTCTTGTGGACCCCAAAGTCCTTGATGACCTGTCAAATGAACTCACCCCAAGTCACTTCCCAACATTGGACTATTAACTTCCTTCTTTATTGATTCTCCAATGATTTGTTTTTACTACTTTTGGTACATAAAAGTGTTTCTAATGCATCGAAGGAATATTACCACCGATACCATCCTCGTCTGGATCCCTTTTAAGCATCATCTGATCACATTCTAAAAAGAAAACTCCAATGGCCTCTTGACTGTTCTCGTATGTACCTTGCACTTTCTCCTAGGGCGAAAGAATATTCTTTGATATCATTGTTTGTGGAGCTCAAACTTTCCCATATCCTTCAAACCTATGACATCCAAGTCCCTAAATCCTGTAAAGCACATAATTTAGTGCACCTTTCCAAAAAAATGAATATACTTTCGATACCTCCCCATCGGGTTTTGTTTTCTCCCTCATCCTAATTCACCCTGATGCCAACACCTCGATAGGTCCCACCCCTTTCTGTATCATTATTCATTGATTGAAGCGCCAAGCCTACTCATTGGTCCACATGGAAGGGAATATACCTTCAATACCTTTCCCTTCGGAGTTCGAAAAAACCACGATCTTTCATACTCTGAAAGCTTGACCTCGATAATGGTATTATTTGAGGATTTGGTTGATCACTTCCCCTGATGTTTTAATCAATGCACCTATATTAATTAATAAGATTTAATTACGGAAATGATGTGCATTAACGGGAAAATTTAAGATCGGATTTGACAAGATCCTCATACACACCTGAGTTATGGAATACACATGCTAGTTGGATATGCATTATAACATAACACACCCTTTCATAACACAACTTTCACCCTACATTTTCAAAACTTGATCTGTGAAGTTTGATTTTCACCTAGACTCCCTCGCTTACTGAGGTTTCCATCTCTGTTACCTACAACTGCTTGTTTACCAATAACCTATGTTTTATTTCTCTTAACCATTATTTCATTATTATAGCTAATGTGTTATTCTTAAGATAAGATGATGTTACGTTTAACATGTTATTGCATATTAATTTGTTCATTTATCATGGCGAGCCAAAACCCCAAAATATCTAGGAGCTCGGTGTACTTCTAGGGTGCTGCAGGCCCCGAAGAATCATTTTTTCCAATCTAAACTCTGATGACAGACACAATTCCTCATACTAGAGAGAACCATTTCCCCATCTTTGAATGCATCTGCAAAATGTTTGACTCTGTAATGTCCCTTTCCAAATAGGAGCTCTAGAGAGGAGGCTTAATGGTATAAACTACCCTGTTAGACTATAGCCAGGGCCAAAGAGGGGTAAACAAGGTTACTAGAGGTCACTCAAGTCACAGGTGTTATATTCGAAAAGTGACATTGAGCTAAAAAGGGTTAAAAGCGCTTTTAAGTCATCATGAGCTAAAAATAGCAACCAACAGTGAATTAGGGTTTCAACAGTGATTTAGGGTTTTGGAACTCAACAGTGAATTAGGGTTTCAGCATGATTTAGGGTTTTGGAAAGCTATAAAGGAAGGTTTAGTGACCTAATTCATCATTATGCAGATTATGACTTGTCATTGAGGAGAAGAGGCGCATCTCAGGGGAGATAGTTTAGTGGATTCCAAGAGGAAGACACCAATTGGTTGATTTCAGTGTTGAGAGACACACCCTAGACATCGAGAAGATCATTCAGGTCTTCCATCATTCTTAAACAACATTTACACAGTGTTCCACAGTAAGGGTGCATTCATCCAGAGTGAGGGCGCATCCTCTAAGAGGGTTTTTAGTCGACTTATCCCATCCAGGGAGAATTATGAGATTTCCCTCCGACCCATTTGAGAGGAGGGAAAGGCGCATCATTTTCTTGGTTCCTCATCAGATTCTAATCAAGGAATCAACTGGGACACATTTTTGAGACTTGGATGTGCGACACTTTTGGCAGACGCATTTGGGGTTCCAGAGCGAGAATCAGACCAAATTTAGGGAAACCCTTCCGACCCATTTCCCAGTAGACCAAGGCGGTCATTTTGAGATAAATGTCATCTGATTTCGACTATGGAATCACTATGATGCATTTTTCCAGAAGAAGAGGGGCACATTCCCCCAAGGGTATCCATCCGAGGTCCAGATTCATCAGCAGAGGGGTCCAACAGATACCAGTACTGAGGAATAGAGCAGGGCACATCATTTTGGACACTTTCCAAGCCATTCTGAGAAGTATATCCCCCAGGGAAAACTTTCTAGACTTTCAGCAGTTACCGTCAGAGATGCCATAGTCCCAACACATCCATTGATTCTGCAGTGCTCCCATATTCTAGGTATTATCTTTTAGTTTCTTATTTGTATTCCAAATAAGATCCTTTGTTTGTTTATCTAGTCGAGTATTTTCAGTTTATTCAGCCGCATTCGGCCATTTTGTAATCCACATAGATATCATAATACAAAATTTGCAGTCCTTTGTCGCGTTTATTATTTGTATGATCATTTATATGTTGTAGACCATTGATCCTACACACACATTAGCAGTGTTCCCTAGACCAGCCAAGTCAGGAACATTATAGTGGTATTAGAGCTTTAGTCCTACCAGCTTGTGACTAAAGACAATGAGTGCAGCAGAAGACCCAGAGGGACGTGAACACATAGGTGACGATTATGTCACTTACAATAGGCATAAAGAAAGAAGGCATAGGCATGATTTTCCCCCTTTTCCTCCTAGCTCAGAGGAAGAGGAAGAGGCACATAGAGAAGCAACAAGAAGGGAAGAGCGTGAGGATGAGCATGAGGCATAGAGGATGCTAGGAGACAGATATGAGTGACCAGAGGGCAGTGGAAAGGCCCCCGTAGATCAAGAGACAACTTTTATGAAGGTTATCAATGATATGTTAGCTAGTCAATGGACCATGTCTCAGTCCTTGGCATAGGTGGTTGATAGATTGGCTATAGTGGGCACCCCAGACACACAAGTCCTGCATGAAGCACAGGGGAACTCAGGAGCAGGCAGTAGACCCCAGTCACCCTCTCTCACATACACCTCTATGAGTAGGATTCCTAGACCCTTGTTTCCCAGTTTCTAGAGAGCACCCCTAGTAGCAGCACTACCATCGATAGCACAGAGGCCACCCACTCATGCAGATGACATTGCACAGTATAGGAGGGAGTACACAACATTGTGTCATGACTTCCATTAGGACATGAACTTAGTCGAGTATTGTGGAATCAGACTCAGGAATTGCCCCAGAGAGCCGCAGAGGGGAGGATCACAACAACAACAGGTGTATAACCTTGATTTCATCCAAAACAGTTGTGAAACTTACCATCCCTTCTTTAGACGGATCGTCCAAATACACCGCCAGAGCTTGGGTACATAATCTAGACACATATTACAAGCTCAACCAGATGACCGAGATAGAGGCCATCAATTTTGCGACCTTACACTTGGAGGGTGAGGCACACGAGTGGTGCTATCATGGACTGGTGACATTGGGTCACAGTCGCATAACCTTCTATAGGGAGTTTACAGATAGGCTCATGTACATGTTTGACAGGAAGGATCCCGAGATACACTTCAGGGATCTAGCCTAGTTGAGACAAACTAGCATAGCAGAGGCATTCATCACAGAGTTTCAGCGGGTAGTCATGGTAGCGACAGATATATCAGAGCCCAGCTGGATCATGATATTCACAGAAGGACTCGCAGAGCCTTTGAGAGGATGGGTGAAGGAATACAGGCCTCCCACTTTGTAGGATGCCATCCTTCGCACTCGATATATGGCAGACTCAATGCCAAAGACTAAAAAATTATCCAAACCATTTGTGCCTCAGAGGGATCGAGACAGGAAGCAATTCTAGAGAGAATGGAAGGGCAAGGAGAAGTTGGATGATGAGACTAGGTGAGAGCTTATGAGGAAGAAGATTTTCTTCAGATACAGAGATCCTTGGGTCCCAGGCCACAGGTGCATGGGCAAGGGAGAGATTCATTATATTGAGGTAGCAACAGATAGCGTGGATAGTGAGGAGGAGGAGCAGGACAGTGGATCCACTATTTCAGAGGAGGAGTCGGCACCATCAGAGGAGCATCCTCCCCATAGACCATCGACATTGGTAGGAGCCCGTCCTCCAGTAGTTCCACAACTAGCAGAGCAGGCTAATAGGAGGAAACCAGCAAAGGGAGGAATCATAGTGACCCTTTATGGTGTTCCCAGGTATGATATCCTCTGTATTAGATGGATTATTCAAGGGCAATGGGAAATCACCCTGATAGATGGTGGGTCCACTCACCACTTCATCGATGCTTCACTAGTATCGAGATGAGCACTTCAGACAGAGAATTTTGAGAGGTTTGATTTTTTGGTAGCAGATGGCCACATAGTGGAGTGTCTAGACAGAGTTCCAAACTTAGAGATGAAGTTAGGCAACTACAAAGTGAGAGGAAAATTTTATGTGGTTAACTTAATGGACATAGATGTGGTGCTAGGATTTTAGTGGATGATTACCTTGGGAAAAATCACTACCAACTACCAAACCTTGGAAACGGGATTCATAGATTAGGATGGGAAGAATTTTTTTCTAAGAGGTATGTCGGCAGGAGCACCTAGGATAGTTTCATACAAGAGGATGGAGAGGATATTTAGACATGGGGAGGTAGCATATTCCGTGGAATGCTTGATCACTACTTAGAAGGATTCAGAAGGTCGATAACAGTACCATACAGAGATCAAGAATTTATTGGGATGACATCAACATGTCTTTGAGGCAATTCCACCAGGGAGACCACCTCACAAGGGGTTTGAGCACACCATTGAGTTGGAGGAGGGGTCCAAACCTATGATCACCCCCACTATCGTCATCCTAGGAGGTTCAAGTATGAGATAGAGAATTCCATCAAGGAATTGTTGGCGATGGGACACATCAGACTGAGAAGCAACCCATTTGCATCTTCAACTATCTTAGTTCTGAAGAAGGATGGCAGCATGAGGATGTGCATTGATTACCGATCCTTGAACAAGAAAACCATCAAGAACCGGTACCCTATCCCATGCATTGATGAGTTGATGGATGAACTGTATGGGGCATTTTTCTTCTCAAAAATTGATCTACGCTTTGAATATCATCATATCAGCATCCGAGAGTAGGACATAGAGAAGAAGACATTTCGATGTCATTTTGGACACTTCGAGTTTCTGGTTATGCCATTTGGGCTAACCAATGCACCCACTACATTCCAATATTGCATGAACCATATATTCAAGGATCAGTTAAGGAAACTAGCCTTGGTTTTCTTCGATGACATCTTGATCTATAGCCGGTCATGGAAAGAGTATATGAGGCACCTGGATGAGGTATTGAGCATCATGGAGGAACAATCATTATATGCCAAAGAGTTCAAGTGTGATTTAGGTATGACAAAGATACTTTACTTAGGCTACATCATCAGTGCACAGGGGGTACAAGTGCACCAAGAGAATATCAGGGTCATTTTTTATTAGCCGATGCCTAGGAACGTGATAGAATTGAGGAGCTTCTTCGGGTTGTTCAGCTATTACAAGTTGTTTGTCTGGGGTTTTTCTCATCTTGGAGAATCGCTGATAGATATTACCAAGCATAGGGCATTCATATGGACTGAGAAATCACAGGAAGCCTTTGATCACATGAAGGAAGTCATGGGCACTTGTCCAGTGTTGGCACTACCAGACTTCACCTTACCATTTGTACTAGAGTGTGATGCATTCGTCGAAGGGATCGGTGCAGTTTTGATGCAGGGAGGACACCCCATTTTATTCGAGAGCTATAATCTTAGTCAACCTGAGAGGTTGTACTCCATTTCTGACAAGGAAATGTTGGCAATCATGCATGCCTCAACGAAGTTCAGATAATATTTGGTGGGCAACAAATTCGTGGTCAAGCCTGATCACAACAATTTGAAGTATTTCCTTGAACAGAAGGACTTCAGTGAGAGCCAACAACAATGGGTGATGAAGGTAGATGAATTCGACTTTGACATAGAGTATGTCAAGGGGAAGAAGAACATTGTGTCTAATGCACTATCGAGGATACCTGCGGCATATTATTTGATGGAGAATTCAGTAGATTGGAAATCCCACTTGTTAGTGGAATATTCCAAGAACAAGTTCTCTTGTGAGGTGATGGATGGGCAGATACAGGATTGTTACATATTATTTTTTTCATCCTTATGACTGTTAATGATGTAAACCTATCTATTACCTTCAGAGGGGTCAGTGTCCTGAGTTCCTGAAGAGAGAAGGGAGAAGAACTTTTATTGAGAAAAGAAGTTGCATTTTCCTGTGTAAAAACCTTATAAAAAATGAAGTTCGCGGGTTGCCTATGTATTAGGGTGCGAGAATGTATGATTCTCGCAGGCTTCATCATAGCTAGGGTGTGAACAGTTCGCATGTTTCACTATAAGCAGGGTGCGAGAATGCTTACACGTGGGAAAAATGAGTGTTTTCTCGAATCTTCTAGAAGAAGAAACTTCCATGGTGAGGTGGCATCCGAATAGTTTGGATCTTACTTGCTTTCATGATTTAGTGGGATCATCCTAACCTCCTCACCTTATCCTCTTCAACTTATAAAAGGAGAGGAGATCTCATGGATAAGGCGTTCTTGAGCTTGTTAGCTTTGATTGGCTTGGAATTATTAGCTTGGTTGGAGTGGCTTTGAGATTTTCTTTGTCAAGATAGATTGTGAGTAGCTATTAGATCTGTGCTCTCAGAATTCTTGGAGTGAAAGCGTGTGGGGAATGAAGGACAGTTGGAAGGGACCTTACGACAACAAGGCCATGCTTGTAATATCTCTTTCACATTTAATATGATACATGGTAAAATCATGAATCTGGGTAAAACTTTCGTGACAATCGGGTCTCCAAAATTTCTAGCGGCAATTTTTCGGCCGAACAAATGTTGCTTTCGGCCAAAATATTTTTCGGCCGAAAATTTTCATGTCAAATTTAACGGTGCCCTCGAAATTCATGTACAATGTTTTTTGGATGAATTATTTTCCCGTGGTAAGTGTATTTCGTCCGAAAGACTTTTCGGCCGAAACGTTTATTTTTAATGGATTCCGTTAAAAACTAGGTTTCGGCCGAAAGAATATTTCGGCCGAAAGCTTGAAAATGGGACTGTTTGCAGGAAACTGCAAATTCTCTCCATCTTACTTCATCTTTGGAGGTAGAGGACTCCTACAAATACTTAGAATTTAGTTTGATAAATGATAGCAACATTTTTAAAATTGAATCTACTTTCATTGCGTATAATTTGTTTTCATTTTCATTGTTTTTATCTAATTTTATTTAATTTTATAAAAAAATCACTACATAATATTTTTAGGTGAGATTATGATTCGGTGAAATGAAAAATCCATATCTCTAAAAATACACAACCGAAAATTATGGAAAATTTATATTCATAATTGTTAAATTGTTCTCTTCAAAAGGGTATTTTTAGATTTTACTTTTAAGTAAAAATTAAGATAGATACAAGGTGTAGAAAAACATGTGTTTAAAATTTGCAACATTTTCATCTTGGTCAACTTCAAAAAATGCTAGAAATTATAGTATTCATCCGTTAGATTCAAAATTATAGTCATAATAAAATAGAGTCTCTGTAGATTGTTGCAGTATATTTCATTTCTTAAAAACATAAGTTTAATAATAGATACATTGTTGTGGAAAACAATAACTCATTATCATTCCTTTCATGTTTAAGGAACATACTGTTAAACAATTGTCAAATTGACATATCAAATCTTGATAAAAAAAAATTGAAAAATAGTCATTAGGAATATAACAAAATTATTCACAAGTTTTGTTTTTACTGTAAAGTGAAATTCTAAATAAAAAAAATACTTTTGTATGCCGGATGTTGAAGAACTTATGAAAATACAGTTTTTTTGGTCATAAAACAAGCAAAAGTGTTACCCATCTTCATGATTTTACCCTACACTAATATGATTCTTTCCTATAAAGCTTGTTGTGTTTTATTGTATGATTCCTTGATCACATACATAGGTTTATATTGAGTTTATTCTATTGCTATCACTTTGGTTGTGTTCTTTTGCAGGTTCATCATTGTATGAGCGTTGTAACGGAGCTAGGATGGCGATAGCGAGAGGAAGCGACATTTAAATGGTATGTCACCCATCCCTCTTTGGTTAGTAAATTCAATATCTAAAACTTAAGGAAATCGTCATGTTCTGGTGTGTTTTGTTCTGGATCTAGGTGGATCTAGGGAGATCAGTTAGTGTCTGCACCTACCGATTAGTCCGATAACAAGGATGACCAGTATAGGTTCATTGACGATGTCATATTTTACAAGGATAGAGTCTACTTGGTGCCAGATTCAGGGCTCAAGAAGAAGATCCTCACCGCAGTTTAGGATTCACCTCTAGCATGCCATCAGGGTTTTTTCAAAACCTATAGACAGATCAGAGAGAGGTTCTCATGGAAGGGCCTCAAACATGAATTTATGAGACACGTTAGTGGGTGTGTGACTTTCCAAGAGAACAAGTCAGAGCATGATCTTCTAGCAGGGCTACTTCAGCCACTCCCCATTCCAGAGCAGAAATGGGATAGTATATCTATGGAATTCATCATAGGTCTACCCAAGGTCCATTGTAAGGACTGTATCTATGTAGTGGTCGACAAATTGAACAATTTTTATCACTTCTATGCCATACCGACAAAGTAAAATGCAGTTCAGGTAGCCGAGATTTTCTTCAAGGAGTTCTTCAAACTTCATGGGTTGCTGAAGAACATCGCCAGTGACAGGGATAGTCAATTCATAGGGACATTTTGGAGAGAGTTGTTTCAGTTGGTAAGGACAGAGTTGACACCTAGCACCCGCTGTCACCCTTAGACAGATGAGCCGACTGAGATTGTCAACAAGTGGGTTGAAGGGTATTTGAGGAAATATGTAGGAGGACAACAGATAATGTGGGTAAAGTGGTTACATTTAGGAGAACATTGCTACAACACCACCTTCCACATGTCCATTGGTATGACAACCTTCCAAGAACTGTACAGATATGATGCTCCCACTTTAGTATACTTGGTCTTCGGGGAGAGTAGAGATCCCAAGGCCAAGGATTGGATTATATAGAGTCAGGAGATTCTCAATTTGGTGAAAGAGAACCTATAGACAGTGCAAAACCAATAGAAGACAAGTGCGGACAAGCACATGATAGAGAACAACTTTGAGGTTGGAGATTTGGTTTTCTTGAGACTCCAACTCTACAGACAATCATCTCTAAAGAAGAGTGGGGCCGAGAAGCTCAAACCCAGATTTTATGGTCCTTACAGGATCATGTGCTGAGTAGGTGAGGTTTCTTATGAGCTAGAGCTTCCATAGGGGAGAAAGAGTCAAAACATGTTCCACGTGTCTTGCCTCAAAAAGGTAGTGGGACAATTCATTAGCACATCAGAGAAGCTTCCCCCGTTGGATGAGGAGGGATAGTTGGAGTTAGTTCCGAAGGAGTTTTTGGAGTTATTGGAGTGGAAAATAAGGAGAAGGGTCATCAGAGAATGTTTTATCAGATGGAGAGGGCTTTCAGTAGAGTATGCTACTTGGGTGAGTGAGCAGGTGTTGCAGCACGCTGGACTGGTATTGCTTGAGGACAAGCAATTTTGGGAAGGGAGGACTGTAATGTCCCTTTCCAAATAGGAGCTCAGGAGAGGAGGCTTAATGGTCTAAACTTCCCCGTTAGACTATAGCCAAGTCCAAATAGGGGTAAACATGGTTACTATAGGTCACTCCAGTCACAGGTGTTATATTTGAAAAGTGACATTGAGCTTAAAAGGGTTAAAAGCGCTTTTAAGTCATTATGAGCTAAAAGTAGCATTCAATAGTGAATTAGGGTTTCAACAGTGATTTAGGGTTTTGGAAGTCAACAATGAATTAGGGTTTCAACATGAATTAGGGTTTTAGAAAGCTATAAAGGAAGAGTCAGCAACCTAATTCATCATTATGCAGATTATGACTTGTCGTTGAGGAGAAGAGGCGCATCTCAGGAGAGATAGTTCAGTGGATTCTAGGAGGAAGACACCAGTTGGTTGATTTCAGTGTTGAGAGACACACCCTATTCACCAGGAAGATCATTCAGGTATTCCATCATTCTTCAGCAACAGTTACACAGTGTTCATAAGCAAGGGTGCATTCATCCAGAGTGAGGGCGTAGCCTCTGAGAGGGTTTTTAGTTGACTTATCCCATCCAAGGAGAATTTTGAGATTTCCCTCCAACCCATTTGAGAGGAGGGAAAGGTGCATCATTTTCCTAGTTCCTCATCCGATTCTGATGGAGGAATCAAATGGGATGCATTTTCCAGACCTGGACACGCGAAACTTTTGGAGGGTGCATTTGGGGTCCCAAAGCAAGCATCAAACCAGATTTAGGGAAACCCTTCCAACCCATTTCCCAGTAGACCAAGGCGGTCATTTTGAGACATATATCATCCAATTCCAATGGTGGAATCACTAGGATTCATTTTTCCAGAAGAAGAGGGGCGCATTCTGTTGGAAGATTGGTTGTTGTCATTGATGTCAACCCTAGTCATGGGTTTTGGACCACAAGATTGATGAAGTTATTTGGACATGAAGGAAAATGCACATGTAGATAAAACACCCATGGATGGATAGTATACATCATTCTCTTTCTTATGGTATGTGGCACGTCACGTGGATCCTCATGGTTGAGGAGAAATGAATTTTTGAAGATGACAAAGTGAATTGTACATGTAGGCCCTGAAGATAATTAAAGAAAAGAATCACAAAATAAGAAAGTGTCAGGTCGGCCCTAATG
>ML788077.1:295140-315538 GCA_009831015.1 Picea engelmannii
GCATGGTGTATTGTGGTGTATTGGTGTAATTCTTATACCATTGTTCATTTCTCATTGGATATAATTGAATGGTTTAATTATGAGTTGAAAAAGGTTTTAAATTGTACTTGATACTAATTCACCCCCCTCTTAGTATCAACACATTCCCCCATGGGTATCCATCTGTGGTCCAGATTCATCAGCAGAGGGGTCTGACAGATAAGAGTATTGAGTACTAGAGTAGGGTGGATCATTTGGGATGGTTTCCAGGACATTCTGAGAAGTATAGCTCCTAGGGAAAACTTTCTAGGCTTCCAACAATTACCGTTAGAGCTGCCATAGTCCCAGTGCATCCATTGATTCCACAATGCTCCCATATTCCGGGTATTATATTTTAGTTTCTTATTTGTATTCCATATAAGATCCTTTTTCTTTTGATCTAGTCGAGTATTGTCAATTTATTCAGCTGCATTCGTCCATTTTGTAATCCATAGAGATATCATAATACAAACTGTGCAGTCCTTTGTCGCATTTATTATTTGTATGATCATTTATATGTTGTAGACCATTAATCCTAAACACACATTAGCAACATTTCCTAGACTATCCAAGTCAGGAACATTATAGAATCTGTATATTTTCCTCAGGACGAGGAATTCTTAGAGGTGTACCAGAATATCCTAAAAAGCAGTATTCACCGGGTAGCTTCTAGGACACAACTATTCCCATAAAAAGAGGCAGCACATTGGTGTCTCGGGAAATTTGTTGCTTCCATAGAAAAGATCATAAGAAAGCAGGGGACATAAGTAGATTCCATCATACTAGAGGATATTAGTTCCAAATATCACCTTCCAGCTCCTACTTGCTCGTTGAATGAACCTTTCCTAAAGGGATTCTCCCAGGCCAACAAAGGAACTAAAACAAAAATGAAACATTGGTGGGTGGACGAGGATGAAACCCTTAAGAAAGGTCAAACATTGGTACCCACCCACAAGATTAAAAATCATTACAAGTTTTTGGTGGCCATGGTCTTCTATTTATATGGGGAAGAAAAAATTGCGCACTTCCAAATTGACAGGTTACCTTTGGCACAAACTGTCATTAGAATGGGACAACTCTTCAACTAGGAGGATATCCTAGCCTTCAATGTACGTTTGCACACAAATAATCTCCTTAGTATGAAGAATCCATGTTTTTATATGTCTTCTTATATGATAGATTCCATCTGTTCCTCAATACATTTTCCTAAACTGTGATGGAATTGGGACAAAAGTTAACCCCCCATTCATGTTTATTTCTACCAATTATGGAGCATAAATTTCAAACAACATTTTTATGAGATTTATAATTTATTCCTCTCCCCTCTGTACTCTATTTTTTTTGCTTCCCCAGACATAGGATATCCTTTGAGGATAGAAATGGGATGAAAGGGGTGGCTGATCGGTTCTTCTACAAGTACTATTCATTCATCGGGGTCTATGAGACCACAGGGGCCCCACATCTCTTGCCCTGTTTTGTCCTAGACTGACTACTAATGAGGGAAATAACATACCAGGTGATGGTGTTCGGAGTCACCACATTATTGAAAACTAACAGTAAAATACTATGGCCAATATTCCCTCTCCACATTGGAATTTATTCCATCTCCAATGCTCAACACGCAAGGAAGGAGGTTGAGACCTTAAAGGAGTTAATCCTGTGCTCAAGTGAGCCTAAATTCCATGATCCTCATGAGTTGGATATCAGTCATGTCAGTTATTTTGACCTCAGTCATCCAAATATTGATGTTTTTTATTTAGAAGAGGATAAATTTAGAGGAGTTCTCTCGTACGATGAAATCTTTCACCAGCTTCCCCACGACACGACAAAGAGAGAAATTGATCTCAAATAAGAAGAATTCAAGATGGAAGATTTATCTCAATTCCATAAGTCGGGTCAACAAGATAAATATACCATCAACACTAAAGAACAGGAAAATACCCGAAAAGAAAAGCACCTTGAGAAGAAAAGGCTACAGGCAGAGAAATATTATCAAAGAAGGAAGATTGAGGAAAGATCAATCTAGAACATGAGTGGGTGTCACAACAAGAAACTCTATAGAAGAATAAAGAAGAAGAAGCTAAAATATTGGTATAGGACGAGGAAGCCAAGAGGATAACTAATGAAGCACGAGCTAGGAAATTGGCTGAAGAAGCAGAGGTGGAGTGATTGGCCAATGAGGTTGAATCAATGAGAAAAGATGATGAAATTTTAAAGCATAATTAAATCCATACCCCAGGTACTCCGTCGACAACAAACCTAGGAATTGTAAATATATCTCCTTCGGATTATACCCCCATAAGATCTATACCATGGGATTCCTCCCTCTCTTATCATGCTCTCAATTTATAAGGATCTATAGTTTTAATTAGAGACTACTATTTCGACAACAACACTAGGAGTATTGAGAAGATATCAGAAAAAATAAAAAGAGAACACTCCAAATATAAGTCACATGCAAGAAGGATTTTGGAATGGAAGGTCAACCCTGATCCTGAAGAGAATGTGGTTCGAGAGGCTTCAGTGATCAATTCCTTCATAGGATTAAATGCCTCCTTTGTTCTGGAGGTAACTAATGCCATGAACATTTCCAAGACCCGAGTAACACAGATGGAAAAAAAAATTAAAGACATAAAATACCAATTCGACATAGATGTCTAGGAAGTTGTCTGTGCAACTAAAATTCTAAACTCAGGTAAGATCAATGGTACCCTACAGTCACAAAGATACCACTTTAATGAATATTTTGAAAAGTGGAAGAAAATCCTAAGGGACACCCACATGGATGAGTTGGAAGTGGAAAGACATAAACTTAATGCCTCTCTAGAAAATACTAGTGCCTCGACATGTACCGTGGAGTACATCAAATCTCAACCAGTGGTTGTCAGTAAATATATAGCTAATAAAAAGAATGAACTCCTTGGTCTATTAATCAACATATAGGTAGAGAATAAAGAACAACTTAATATGCAAAATAATCTGATTCAAACTCAAGGAGGGTATCGGGAAGCTAGTCAAGCTTTTGAGGAAATGGTAAATTTTGAAGAGAGGATGGAACCTACACCTACCTCCCTTCCATTTTAATCGAAAAGAGAAAGACTCAGGTATTGAATTCATTTTGAAACCAACAAACCTCCCTTAGTGTGCATACATTCCACCGAAGGGGTGGTTGCTGACACATCTGCAAGACTATGGAAATATGTTAATTATCTCGTCGCAGAGGAAGGGGTAAAAGAATTGCAATACATAGATGAAACAACTTTTTTCATCACCAATGAAGTTGAGGCGGAAGATTTAACGAATACTATTCATACAATCATTTGCGATTTGATTATATTTGATGAAAAATCAATTGAAGAACATATGGTGTTTCCTACCCAACTCACCTATAAGATTCAATCCTTTTTAAAACCACGGTTGAGCAGTTACATAAAGAATTGGTCATGAAAGTATGTAATGGAGAATCATTCTTAGAGATATTACAATCGAGAAAGATCGAGAGAATTTTAAATGGCTACTCCACTTGGAAGGAATACCAAGACCAACAATAGGAGCAGACCACGTCATGATTACAAAAATTTTCATTTCATTCCATATTTTGTTTTCTTCTAATATTGTAATCTTTTTTGGAAAATGAAGATTCCTTTTGTGAAAAAGCTCAAATTTATATAATTACCACGAAAAATGATTGTAAATATTCTCCTCTCACTATATAAAGGGAGAACCACCCTTTTGAAATGGATTTTGGTTTTTGAAGATAGCAAGACAATATTTTTTCTACAAGTTAGTTTGAATCGAAGAGACATTCTAAATTGGAAGATTATGGTATTGATACGTGTGAATGAGATTTTTCTATTTGTGCATCTCTCTATTTGTAGCCTATGAATATTAGTTAATGAATTACTTCTAAATTAATGTTTGAATTTTACAACTATCATGGTCTTTCAGAATGAGTACATGCAATAGTATAATGTCATTAAGTTTATCAATTATTTGGTTCTAACAGATTACACTATCAAATTTATGTATCTCTTGTGTCACAAATTTATTTTGCACAAGTTATGTGCATTATTCACTTTATTCATTTATTCTGTTAGTTTTCTCCTGATCAAGATAGGTCAATCTAAATATTATTAGTTTAGATATTGCATCTTAGAATAATAACTATATTTCTTAGTCTAATGTTAGTTAGTTATGCTTACTCATTTTTCTCTTTTTTTGTAATTCATATGAGAACCTTTCGTTCTCAGATTCATATTTTAGTAATAATTTACTTAGCATTTTTTTTATTATTTTAGTTAGTTGGTAACCAGGCCAAAATCTAGTCGGAAGCACTATCCCAAATGAGAGTGGTTCTAGTTGGGACTCGACATCAGGCGTTTTCCCTCAACTGATTGAGCAGGTTGTTTTGGCCCGTCAACATAAATGGTGCTAGAAGGAGGGCCTGAGAAATGAATGGCTACAAACAGAAATTTGAATTCTTCATGTTCTACCTAAAATCAGAAATTCCCTCCACGACTGATTCCCATCAAATTTACTCTGAACATAATGTCTTCACTTCAGAATATGCGGTGAATACTCCATCTCAGGTCAACACTCACTGTGTTCCCTCTCATCCATAAACATATTTATCTTATCCTCAACCTCATATATTAACTATCTTGGAGATCGAGTCTTTAGTCGGGCATTCAACTAAATGAGACAGTCAAGCACTGACTAGGAAACGTAGCAGACAGACCGAAAAAATACCCTTAGACTACTCTCTTCCTGAAAATCAGGAAAATATTCATCATACAAATATCTTTCTCGCTAGCCCATACTCCTATCAAGAAAATCGTTTGGTTGGGACTCTTGAATATCATGTTCCTGAATATACATTTGATTTTCACAAGGATTCAAAACTTAATATGAATATCATATATTCACCGACGGAGTAGGAGGGGTACCACCCTCACCTCCTGAGTGACCCCCTCACACCCATAGAAACAAGTCGGAGGACATTTATGAATAAGGGGACATATCTAAGACTGAATTTGAGGATAACCCCTATCAAGTCGTTGTATATCCTCCCCTAGATGTGGTTGGAGAAAATGAAAACAAAAATCCACCCCCTTACCTGCCTTGGTTGTTTGTTGATGTGGTTGTTGTACCTAGAGTTCAGCATGATATTCCCAAACACCCTAATAAATTCCTTCCTAAATTTGACCTCGACAAAAAGGATTCATCTGTGAACCATACTAATAAATTCTTGTTGGATATTAGGCTAGAAATCATTCACCATGAAGACATTGTCTGTCATCTATTTCCTCTTACTTTCGAATAAAAAGAGTCTACGTGGTATTCTCTCTAGAAGAATATTCCATTTCTAATTGGAGGAATTTTGAAAACACTTTCATCTAAAAATTTGGGGAAAATAAAACACCAGTTGCCCGGGTCCTCGAACAATCAAGAGTCAATATGGATACCAAAGAATTAGTTACTTATTACAATGAAAGGTTCCTCACTTTGTTAAAATTAATCCCAAGGGCCTCAAAACCTGTTGAAGATGTCACAATTGAATTTTATGCCTTTGGTTTACCCATGTCCATGTCCATGTATGTAAAAACTTATTAAAAGAATACTCTAGAAGAAGCTTTATAGGAAGCCCTTAAATTTGAAAAACATTTGTTAAGTTTAAAGGGTAGTTCCAATTCAAAACCATCTAAAGATAAAGGTAAGAGTAAAAAATTCACATCTAAATCTAGTGAATATAAAAAAACCCTTCGATTCGATGGAAATGGAGTCTCTTCAAAGAATCATAAAAAATATATCAAACGACTTAGTTGAACTGAAAAGAGGTAATGGAGAGGGATTTTCCAATCAGAAAAGGTTTTTTAAGTTCCCACCCAAGAAAGATAGTAACACTCCCCAAACTAGTAAAGTCTTCCCCTCTTAGATGTAAATAATCAATATGGAAGATATTGTCTAGGCCCTTCAAACCTGGGCAATAAAGAATATGGCTGAAAACACTAATGAGGGAAATGGAGGTCAGGAATAGCAAAATTAACCCGAGGATTTTGATGAGTCGGTTGAACAACAATTAAATGGTTTTAGGGACATATCTTTTGGAGAATATTAAGAAGAAGTTGAAGAATTACACGTCTAACAAAAAATCATAACCACTAGGAGTGTTTGTAAGATTATTCCTGATAACACTCCAGATACCCCTAATCATGTTTCTCCCACTACAAATACTCCTAAACAACATTCTCTTTCAACCAATACTACCCCTAATTCATCTAAGAATACTTCCTCTAGTCCCAAAACAATAGATCAAACAAGTAAATCAAATACTTCGCCTACACCCTTGGACAAATTGGAATATGACGTTTTAGAAGGTCTAAAGAAAACAAAAGCCAACATTTCTTTGTTTCAACTCATGAAGATTCCACAAATCCAAGAAAATTTCATCATAACACTAGAAGGTAAAACTTTTCCGAGATTTCATGAATCAAAATAGGGAACCAAAAGGGTAATCACAAAGGTAACTTCATCAGATAATAATAATCCATCCAAAATTCAAGTTGCAACAAATGCATCCTTAACAACTCAAAGATCCAGGTCCGAAACTCCTTTTCTCATCACTTTTGAAGTCTTCAATAGGTCCAATGTTCATAATTGCATGGTTGAATCAGTGGTTTCATCCAATGCCAAGCCCATAAAATTATGTGAGAAGCTTAACATCAAACCTGAATCATCTAACATTCAGATTATCCAATTAGACATAACTAAACTTAAGGTGGTCGGAGAATTGATTTTTCTTTTATTAGGATGTGTCCTAACCCGAAAGTTCATCAAACCATATATATAATAGTAGTGGACATTCCTGATAACTATGGCATGCTCTTAACTCGAGATTGGTTAGCCATGTTAAACAAATACTTTGCTACTTAATGGTCCCATTTATGTCTCCCTTTCAATGGTAAAATGAACCAAAACAGAATTGACAGAGAAAGGTACATGAAACACATAGTTACTGATTTGAACGATCCCAATGAACCAATGATGTTCAACCATTCCATTCTTGGGAATGATTCATTTGAGATATTTTTTTGGAGCTTCACATCCGAACCATCAACTCTCATGGAATCTAACGCTAAATCTGAAATCCTTCATTTCACCCATATTATTGAGTCTAGTTGCGATATAGATGATGAAACTAACAATCTCCCAGATGTACAAACCAACATAGTTTCTAGAGATAAGTTAGAAAGACACTCCAACTCCACTAACCTTTTTAAAACCAAAAAATCTGAAAATTCAAAAATACCAGTTGAAATAAAAAAAGGTGATCCTGATATGTGGATGTTATTCTTCGATGAATCAAAATATTTAGAAGGTGTAGGAGAGGGTTGTATACTAAAAGACCCCAAATGTACTAAAATGTTAGTTGCATGCAAACTAGAATTTCCTTTCACCAACAATACTTCCAAATACAAGGCCCTTGTATAGGGACTTAGGAAGGAAGTTGAATTGAAAGAAGAAAAAATAAAGGTATTTGATGAATCTGAAATCATCGTTAGACATGTAAAAAACACTATTCATTACCTTTCAAGTCACCTGAAAAATTATCAGTCTGAGGTCTGGGAGATAATTAAATCTTCCACTACTTTCAATATCAACACCATTCCCCAGTCGTTAAATTCTGACGTTGACTTGTTAGAAAATGTGGCATCCAGATTAATACCCTCATACAAATTGATGCCTAACTCCTTCCTCATTGAAATTTTGTACATACCATCAATTCCAAACAATATCGTAAGTTGGAGGGTCTTTGGCGATGAACAACAACTCATCAATTTTCTACACCTCAAAGATACCCTCAAGTATTCTATCATAGATGAAGGCCAACACGACATGATGATGAATATTGATAATAACGATGATACTAAAGCAACAAAAGTAGTAGGACCATCCAACAATATTCCCATGAGTATGGTCAATATAGAAAAACACTACAACCTTCAAGAAAAATTCAAGAAGGTCATGAACTACAATACCAACAACTCATACCCACAATTTGAAACAGTAAACCTAGAATCAGATTTTTCTCCTCAAAACATCAACCTAGGAAAAAAATGTTCTCCTGAAGAAAGGCATGCATACATCAAATTATTCAAAGAATATAAGGAAATCTTCTCCTAGACATATAAGGACCTCAATTCATATGATACAAAGATTATAAAACATGCCATTACCATGAAATCTCAAACCAAACCTTTCCAACGAAAGTTGAGGAAGATGCACCTCAGTCTTGAACCTCAGATTAAAGCAAAGCTAAATAAATTATTGGTAGCTAGAATCATTTTTCCGGTAAGGAATACATATTGGATATCAAACTTAGTGTCGGTAAGAAAAAAAAATGGGGATATCTGGCTATGTGTTAATTTCATAAATGTAAACAGAACCATAAAAAACGATAAATACCTTGTACCTCCCATGGAAAAAAAATTGCAACGTGTGTCCGAATAAAAAACGCTCTCCCTATTAGATGGATTCTCAAGATATAATGAAGTCCTAGTATCTTGTGAAGACCAAATTAAGACAACTTTCATAACCAAATGGGGAACATATTCTTATATAAATCTTCCTTTTAGATTGATAAACGTTGGAGCCACATGTCAACGAGCCATGGACATTTCCTTTAGAGGTCTCCTAGGAAAATGTGTGGTAGTGTACCTAGATTACGTGACCACCTTCTCGAAGAATAAAGAAAACCATATATATCACTTGAAGAAAGTATTTAATCGATGCAATAAATACGAAATATCTTTGAATCCTAAGAAATCCATTTTCACCATAGATGAAGGAAAACTTATGGGTTTCATCGTCTCCAAACATGGTATGCAGATTGAACCCGACAAAACCAAAGAGATCCCTAATATCCCTCCCCCTCTCAACAAAAAATATATGCAGTCATTCCTAGGAAATATAAATTGTGTCATATGATTCATACCCAGTTTTTTTGAGACAATAAAACCCCTACAAGATATGATAGAGAAGAATGCTCAATTTAATTGGGGATCTAACGACAAGGAGGCTTTCGACAAGATCAAAGGAGATATTAATAAAGCACTGACATTGTTGAGTCCATATTTCCATCGATATTTCATCCTCTACACGTTTCCCTCCCATATTGCATTTGCGGTGGTCTTAACTCAAAAGAACTCAAAAGGAGACGAGTTTCATGTGGAATTTATGAGTTCCAGTCTACAAGGAGATGAGCTTAATTATCCCAAATTTGATAAACATGAATATGCGGTGTTAAAAGCGGTCAAACACTTTCGACCATTCTTACTCAAATCTAAAATTAAGTTTATTGTTCCTTACTCAACTACTAGGAACCTCCTGGTACAAAACGATCTGGCAAAAAAGAGAGTGAATTGGATTACAACTCTACAAGAATATGACTTGGAGATCAAACCTAATAATATCATTAAAGGAAAAAAGCTATGCAAACTAGTTGCACAATCCTCATGCATTGATTCTCTTGAATATTTTCTCTATCAATATTCTGAGCTATTTGAAAGGGAGGTACGCTACATCCCAGTCGGTTTAGATCCCTGGTTCTACGAAATAAAATATTACCTAACTCATGGATCGGCTCCACATTATTTGGATCCTAAGAAGAAAATGGCTCTAAGGATCAAATCCACCCAATATCAGCTGATACATGGAATTTTATGTAGAAAACATTATGATGGATATGCCTGAAAAGAGGCATGCTGAGAAATTCCTGTTTGAGCTCCATGACGGAACCTCAGGAGGAAATTACCATGGGGATACTAATGCACAAAAAATCCTCAGAGAAGGGTATTACTGGCCTTCCATATTTAAAGACGCACATGCATATGCTGGGAAATGTCAGCAGTTCCAAGTCTCAGTTGAAACATAAATGAAATTTGATTTCCCCTTACATCCTATCATCAACATGTGCCTCTTCCAGCAGTGGGGGTTGGAATTTATCTGGGAAATCAATCCAAATTCGTCATAGTTGCGTAAATACATTTTAAATACTACTAATTATTTAACCAGATGGAGCGTAGTGATTCCTTTGAAAACCATCAAGGAAAATCAGGTGATTTCAATCCTTGAATCACACAACATTACTAAGTTTGGAATTCAATACTTTTTAGTTTTTGATAATGCCAAGTATTTTTCTTCTCTTAAATACTGAATTTTCCCTCGAAAAAAACATTAAGGTTAAGTACTCAGTGAATTACTATCCAAAAGGAAATGATCTAACAGAATCCACTAATAAGAAACTCATTAAAATCCTCAAGAAGATTGTTAATAAAAATAAAAGAAATTGGCATCTTTCTCTTCATAATGCTCTTTTGGATGATAGAGTAACTCCCAAATAATCCATCGGTAACTCCCCCTTTTTAGTAGTTTATGGAAAAGAAGCCACAATTACAACCCCTACTTTCCTACTCGCTTTACAAATGGCCCAATCCATCGAGGACGAAGCCTTTCTAGTAATGCAATAAAGGTTAAACATGTTGTTAAAACTTAAAGAAGAAAGGGAAAAATATAAAGTGAACTTGACTCAACAAAATTGGTTCGATAAATTAAATGTAGGAATTAAAGATTTCCAGGAAGGAGATATTTTTCTCAAGTGGGACAAAGCTAATGAACTTAAAGGAAAACATTCCAAATTCCATAAACTATGGCTAGGACCCTATTTGATCCACCAAAAAATAGGCCCTGGTACTTTCAGGCTCAAAACACTACAGGGATATGAGGAGGAACTCCCTATCAATGGCCAAATACTAAATAAATACTTCTCCTCATCACCTATGGTGATGTAGCAATTTATATAGTGTTTTTTCAGATATAGCTTTACTTTTAGTTTTTCTTTTCAATAATCTGACTACTATTTGATTTTATTCCTTCTTGTTTTAATTTGTTTTCTAGTTTACATTAACCCCCTTGCATTGTCTTCTAATCTGGTTCAATCGTTCTTTCAAATCAGAGATCCAGGTTTATCCCCGCTAACAAATGGTAACACATAAAAGAAGAACTTCTTCGTCTATACCAAAAGAAAAGATTTTGACCTCTAATTTTTGTACCTTTCGACGGTTTCCATCTATTATTCACTCTTATGTGACCACTAAGAGGTCTAATTGATGTTCCTTTTCATGTTTCCTGAAATATATTGATTTCATTATCTTCCATATAAATCCAGTGTCTCTTCCCATTACTTCCGAATTTTAAAATGCATCATTGTTTCGTGTTTGCAGACCCACTAAGACAATTTATCGACTGAGACTAGTAAATAAAAATGACTCTCATAGCACCCTGCTTCCTATTTATCATCACCTATATTGTAGTCGCAATATCTAAAAGGTGGATTCATAAGAATAATCATAAGGAAATTGAAAACGCTATTGAAAATCATAAGAAGTACAAGTAAACTCGTCGGGGTTATGGATGCTCCCTGGCAGAAGGGCCATGCTTGTATGATACCGAGGTATTTTTTGGGGAGCTATGGACGCTCACTGGAAGTTAAGCAATTCCAAGAAAGATAAGTAAATAAAACGCTTCGGTCTCCAGCAGTCGACTTAATTTTCTGTCATGGTGCCACTCTCAAAATTTCACTATGGATTTATGAAGTTTCCCCAAAAGAAAAATAAAAAATAAAAATAAATGATCACTTGAAATATGTGGAAGATCATTGATGATGGGTTCCTCTTTAAAGCTTGCATAAATACCATTGAATGTGGGGTCCTTAAGTTGAATGTTGAATGTAATTTTCAAAAGGTAAATGTTGCTTCTATATAATTGAAGACACTTTCTCCTTTCGAAATTCAGAGATAATTGGTTCTCTCTAGTAAGATGCCATTTGTTGTGGGTCATTTCACAACAAGCCCCCCATCTTTCTAAATTTTATGGGGCCCCAAAAAAATAAAAATATATTTTTCTCTTATTTTGCACCTATATTCTACCCTACAAGACTTTCATCCTTACTTCTCTAAGGAAATCCAAACTCATCTCAAATAAGTTTTGAGATCACGTTCATCAGAGTCCTTTTTAAATGCGTTATTTTATATTTCGATCTTCACACTTTGAGAACTCTGGATCTTACTCTTTTTATCTTGTGGAGCCCCAAAGTTTGTGATGACCTGTCAAATGACATCCCCCCAAGTGGCTTCCCAAGATTGGGTTGTTTAGTACTCTGTTTATTTATTCTCCAATGAGTTTTTTTTTATTTCTTTCGTGACATAAAAGTGTTTCTAAGGAATCGAAGGAATATTACCGTTGATACCATCCTCATCGGGATCCCTCTTAAACATCATCTAATCACATTCTGAAAAGAAAAATTCAATGGCCTCTTAACCCTTCTCGTATGTGTCCTACACTTTCTCCTTGGTTGAAATAATATTCTTCGATATTTTTGTCATAAGAGCTCAAACTTTCCCATATCCTTCAAAACTCTGATAACCAAGTCTCGAAATCCTATAAAGCACATAGTTTAGCACACCTTTATAAGAAACAACAAATATACTTTCTATACCTCCCCCTCAGTTTTGGTTTCTCCCTCATCCTAATTTACCCCGACATGTCCCACCTCTTTCTGTATCACTACTCATTGATTGACGCACCAGGCCTACTCATTGGTTCACATGAAAGGGAATATACCTTTGATACCTTTCCCTTCATAGTTCAAAAAAACCACGATATTTCATACTCCTAAATTTCGACCTCGATAATGGTCTTATTCTAGGATTTGGTTTAGCACTTCCCCCGATGTTTTAATAAATTCACCTATCTTACTTAATAATATTTAATTATGGAAATGATGCACATTAACGAGAGAAGTTAAGATCAGATTTGGAAAGATCCTTGTACACACTTGAGTTATGGCACACTCATGCTAGTTATTGAATTCATGTAAGCTGGTGGGTGTGAGAAGTCACATACCATAGTTACTGAGAGCATGGGGATTTAGTATACTCACCTTGTCGACGAGTGTAATTCAAGAAAGAAATATAAAGTCAGGAAATTTGTATGTGTAAGTGGGACAGAATCAAGAGTCACATTTTTGGATGGAGAGTAGTTTTTTACACAAAGAATTATGGACAACACGATATTTATAAGTGTTGAATATTTAAGGAAGACATATTGGGCATGTATGGTAGTTGTTTTGTAATCTCATGGGAAGAAACGTTGTGGGACTACAAGCAATATTCTATTTGAATTTTTTTAAGAGAAGCAAGTGTTTTGTTGTTGTGCAAATTTCTATTGCAACTCTAGATTCATAGAATCCTAGCAGAGAAATTTCATGTCCAACTTGTGTCGGAAGCCCTAGAGGGGAGTAGGAAGGGATAAGCAATTGAGAGAAGTGAATAAGGATCACATCACTCAATTTTGAAAGTTGTGCGGAAGAGTGCTGGTGGAAAGGAATTAACTGTGGGAATTTGACTACAAAGACGGGGACTTTAGCCATCCTTAGAGACCACTGTCCCTTATGGATTCATAGCCCCATCTCAGGGGTGAATTGTTGTTGAGAATTAGAAAACAAGTATATGGTTGGGAGGAGCATCTGTCCTCTACAGTGGGTTGCATATTTCATAAGAGAAGTGTTCTTATTTTCTATGCTTCTTTATGTTAAATTCTTGTTATCCCCCCATCCCTAGGGATAAGTAAGGAGATGATGTATCTAGGCCCACAAGTTCTAGACATGGATTACTGAGAGGGATATCAGCATGTAGAGCCCTTCACTCGCCAGGAATCACCATATGATTGATGGAAGCAACATCCACCACACCTAACTTGGCCCAAAGAGGACAACACGTCTTACTTCATGAGGTAAAAATTATGGTGTTCTCGTAAGTTTCATTTTAATAATTAAATAATTTGAACATTTTGTAAAGGGTCCTTTCTTGATTTTGAAAATGTTTTCTTGGAAATTATGCCTTTTTACTCTTTTCACCTTGGTGTTTGACATTGTTTCCTAGTAATTGGGTCACCCTTGGTTAATGGGTTGCTATTAGGGGGTCTCCTTGAAGGGTCATCATACCATTCCCACACATACTTATCACCTTCCATGCTTGTTCCCTTTCATTTCCCAATATTTTGAGTTTTCGAGCATATTGACCCAAGAAGGGTGTGTACCTCATTTCATGGGAAGAAGGGGTTGAGGGTCAAGTGGCTTGAAGATGGGAAAAGATAAAATCCAAATATTGATCCTCTATATTATCACCCTAATGGTCCTGAGAGAAATGAAATGTTTCTCCATCAAAATTCAAGTACCGGTAATATTAAACACATAAATAAATGCTTGTCTTGTTGGGGTAATGGATTACGGTGTATTTAACTTTCCTTGCAGATGGCACTCAATGTGGTCTAAGATCAAGTTGAATTGTGGTACTCTTTACTTTTCATTGAATATAATACTCAATGTTTGAACCTGAATCAATTTAATGGAAAATAAAAGGGCTTGGAAAAAAGTTTCATTGAAAATGAGGATGCAACACACCCTCTAAAAAGGCACCCATAAATGAGTCAATATGAGACCTTGTATGTCAGTAAACTCCATTCCTGAAATTTACACCCACATCCACCCCATACTCTTTTACATTACTAGAGAGGGTCTTCTTATGAAACACTTTTTAACTCGGGGAATAATCTACCCAGTAGGGCATCGTGTCAACTTTCCCATATTTAAATTTAGAAAGTTGTATATGTTGGATTACTGAGAGAGGGGTGAATCAATAATAGATAAATATAATCCTTTTTAACCAAAAAATGCAAGTGTTATATCAATGTAGAATTATCATCCGGTAGTTGCAGAGTAAGTAAACAATTAACAAAAGAGAAATCATACACATACACAGTACACCAATGTTTTTACATGGAAACCCAATGCGGGAGAAAATTACATTCATTGGAAGCACCAAATTCCTTTGTTTTCCAACTGCAACTGGAAGGAAACTACAACCCCCTAGTTTTTCAGGATACAACCTGAGGGAAGATCCAAATCCCCAGTTCTCTGGCTACAACCAGAAGGAGGCTACAACCCCCTATTTTCTCCGGCTACAATTGGAAGGTGGCTACAACCACCCATCCTTTCCCCATCCAACCACCTTGATGTAGAAGTAGAATGATGGAAACACTGTCACACTATCACTTTGAGATATACTGTTGTAAAAATGTACCATTCAACATGCACCAAACAACTTGTAACAAACAACCTGTAATCAACATGTACCATAAACAAGTGCATCAACCATGCACTAACATGTACCTCAACCTGTACCATCAACGAGTGCAAAAAATATTCACCAAATATGTAACAATAATGCATCAAATACACATAAACTATGACTCATCAAGATGTACCAATATCATCAACTATACACCTCATGTATGTGCCAACTCATCAACTACTTGTCTCAATCATGTACCCAACATGTACCTCAACCACAAAACCTCATCAATTTCATCATCCAAATATGATTTTTAACTCTGTAATAGAGCTGGTGGATATGATTACATACCTACAAACTGTCCTTAACTTTAACAACAAGAGACTATCATTTTCATCAAACTTTTCTTTCGTCTCACATGACTAATTTTGGATTAGTCAACAACCCTAAATTGAAATAATCATAACTATGTACCTGTAATGAATAAATATCTAAAAATACTACACAATGTTCTTCAATGTTGTTTATGCAATTCCTCCAAGTTTCACTACTTGGAACCTCTCAGAAAAGGAGTTATAGCAAAAATGGCATACCTTGTTGAATTATGGATTATTCTAGACAGAGAACGTGTAGATCATTCTTTGCATATAATATTTGTTGTATGGATCTGAAAATGGTACACAGAATACTATAGACTATACTCTAACCAATAAATTTGGTCTTACTTAATTTGGATATGTTATGAAGAAGTTATGACATTTTTACCCGAAACACTTATTTTAGACTAGTTTCACGACTAGCCACAAACCCTATTTTCCTCAGAGTGTAACTCCAAAAATACAATGACCCACAAGCTTAAATTTTTATCACAGCTACTTGGATACATTTCCTCAACGACCTCCATATTTCATGTTCTGAATGATTCTATAATTTTGTTTTTTTCGAAAATGGTGAGATGACCTGTAAATAACATACCTTAGAAAGCATCATCAAAAAATTTATCCTCCCTTGAATTTCAGTCTTCTTTACTTCACCTTCCCTTTGAAATTTGTCTTAGATATCCTTTGGTTACCTCAATCACTTGTATATATTCAATATTCTCAAATTTAATTAAAATGAGAGACCCTCTCCTCTTATTTATACTTTTATGTATCTTCCTCAAGGGGTTACCTTCTAACCATTTTAAACCACTTTCCTTATTTTAGGGCTAACCCACTTCTAACCACTTGTCCACTTAGTCATTTCTCAATTAAATTTATTATTTAAATAATTTCTTTTGTACCCACTTTGAATTATAGTACACTGATCACTTCACTTTATTATTTAAATAATTTCTAATACTTTTATGTAGCTTCCTCAAGGGGTTACCTTCTAACCATCTTAAACCACTTTTCTTATTTTAGGGATAACCCACTTCTAACCACTTGTACACTTAGTAACTCATGCTCCCCCTATGATCATCTCTCCCCCTGGAAGCATGCCTGTGTGCTCTTTCTCCAAGCATTTACCTTTGCATCTGAGAAATCTCTCCACCTTTGTCATCAATGGAAAAGGTATATTTCCATCCAGGGCTACTCCCCCTGACTGAAGTCTTATTGAAACTGATCTCCCAACATGAACAATCCTCTTTATGGTGTTTCCTTGTGTAAATCTAAGACATAAAATATAAGCATTCAGAAGCATTCATTTTGGAGTAGAAATTACTCTGAGTCTCTAGTGAAGATACTCAAAGGCTTCCCATGGAAGAAGTTTTGTAAAGATGTATTCCACTTGATATTTTTTTCCCACATATTCAACTCTGATGTTCTTCTCTGTAACTTGTTCCCATAGAAAGTGATACTTGATTGGAATGTGCGTCTTCTTGGAGTGAATCACCGGGTTCTTTGAGATACTGATGGTGCTTGTATTATCAAAATAGATTGGAATGGGCTCAGCATACTCAACCTGTATATCTATCATATTTTTTTTCATCCATAGAACCTATGTACAACATCTTGTTGCTACTGTAACACCATGTTTCCCCCATCTTGTGATTAATCGTAAAATAGGATTACCAAGCTAAGGAACGTGGATAATGTAAATGTATTATTTTTAAATTGTCCATAACTAACTGTTGGGGGGTTGAAGCCTTGAAGTAAGAGCCATGATATCTCTAGGGGAAACAAATCAATTAATGAAGAAAGGAAAAGTTGTTGAATTATCAACTACCCCCATGAATGGAAGCATGGTCTAGCGACAGGATGTCAGCTTGAAGTACCACAGAGACCTGCAGACCCAAGATTCCTTCTGACAGAAGGAACAGGACAGGTCGGAAACCCTCTAGAGGGAAGGTAAGATACATATAGAGACACAATAAGATACGTGAGGAGAGCACAAGCTCATAAGGGAGATGCGTGAACCTAAAGGAAGTGCAGAGAATAGGACCTAAGGGATCGAATATGAGCTTGATGTTGAGGAAGCATCTGATAAACCTCATAGGGTCACTAAGATAGAGAGAGTCTCTATTAGAGATGTTGTAAAATCCCTAGTAATATCATGGTTTGGCATGGGGGTGGCTAGAGTTCTAAGAATGAATTCCGCTAAGCCTATGGTTGGGTGGAAAGGCACACACCCACGGTTAGTTAGTTGGATGCAACTTGTAATAGATAAGTATTCTCATACCCTATGAAATTGAGTTGTAATTATGTAATGAAATGGGATATACTGTGAATGATCCAGGGATGTGTATGTTTGCTTAATGTTTATACTGTATCTCTTTATTCTTGTTTAGATTGTGTATTTAAGAAAGTATGGAATTGTCTTATTTGTACACGTAAATGCCCAATCCCTGTGGTGGATTAAGTTAAAATAAGAGTACTGTAATTTCATCGACCTTGGGTACAGTTACCCTAAGTCTCTGGGTGGACAGAATCTGTTAAGCTCAAGAGAGGTAGTGTAGATATGCATAGAATCTCTATAGAGTAGGCAAAGACTGAGAACTCCTCAATTTCTAAACTTGATAAAGGAGCACAAGGGGTGTGCAAAAGACCCTTCTAAACATTAAGTTTAGGAGAAAGAGCACAAATCTCTTAAGCCTTTCAGAGCTAAAAAAACTTAGGGAGAGTAGTGAGGTCAAAGTATCGAAGGGGATGGTTCCTTTGTTTGAGAAGACAAACAGACAAAATCTGTTCAGAAGAGGCCACGATCAGTTGTGACTGTTGGATACAGGAAAGAGCAAGGGAGTTAAACCTTGGAGTCATTCAGAATTTGTGAGTTCGGATAATTGAACAAGTTCGTCGTAAGGGAGGAAAAATACTCGAAGTTCCGAAGTCCCAAAGTTAATTGTGAACCTTAGATCTGGTGATTCCTGGGAAACATCCCGACCATTAGATTTAGGAAGTAGATGATAGTCAAATTACCCGAACTACCAATGAATTAAGAATCTGACAATGGAGATGGATAAGAGCCATTTAATGGGAGGAGAGGTGAATCAAACACCAACCCCTAGATTTAATCGACGGTTTAGAATCATTGCAGAGTGTGAAGGTGAATTTAGTGAACCTTCTAGTTCAGAGCTCGCAATCAAACCATGTCCTTGATCTCATTAGGAATGGAAGATCAATTCCTAGGATTAGACCAGAGTCACACAAGCACTTCATATATTGTGGAGGTTGGACCCCACAATTACTCTAAACTGTCGATCGATGGACACCTCGGTATTGGTTGGATCATGACCATCGGACCTTGAACCATTGCAATATGGATGGTCATGATTTCCTTAGGAAATACGTGGAGTAACGGAGTCCTTCGGTATCGTCAGTCTGAGAGAATCGAAAAGATCAGAAGAGATAATGTTTTCAAGAGAAAAGGAGAGACCCAAGATAGTCGGGCTCACAAGAGGAATGAAGGTTGAGGCTTGTGAACATATACAAAACTCTTCCAAGTTGGAAGAAGTTAAAAAATCAAGAGGAGGAGAAACAACAACCATTAGATTGGTTGTGGGGAGAATCCTAGACCATTAGATCAGCACCAAGGGAAATAGAGTAGAATCATTGAGAAGTAACAGATCTTAACCGTCGGATCTGAGTGCAAGGGGATGATAGTTGTCTGATATAAGGTAAAGTGCACAAGTGTTAACATTTGTGTGCATAGGAGTATTGATTGGCCAAAGTCTCGAAGTCCCGAAATGAGTTGGGAATTTTCATCACCAAGAGGGACAGGTGGTGCAAGATCAACAAACCTTGAGTGAGAGATTGCAGTCAAGGAGAGTTTGAAATCATCAAAGTAAATCCTGACCATTGGTCATCAGGGGAGGTATGTGTCCACAGATCGAAGGCTCCGGGAAAAATCACTTTGAAGGTTTTAGTTGAGAGTTGAAACTCATGAAACCTGAAGTCTGGAGTGAATCTGGATCGTCAGATATAGAGAGATGCATGGCGACAAAATGTGATCTTCAAGAGGGAGAAAAGGTTGAGAGTGGAGATTTCCGAACCCTGAAAATCCAAAGTGAATTTCAGCTATCCAATTCAGAGGGAAACGTGGCAGAAATCCGTGCACACCGAAGGAAGGAGAAAGTTGAGGTTTGAGAACTCCGAAGACCTAAATTAAACATCAGTCATTGGATCTAGAGGACAGGTGGCATAAGTATGTGGACTCCAGGTAAAGAGTCGAAGTAGGTCCTGGTCATTGATCGCCAGGAGGGGTACATGTCGATAGATCATAATCTTCGGGTGAATACACTTCGGAAGAAACGAGAGCGTAGAATTTTGAAACTTTCGAAGCCCGAAGAGTCGAAGAGCTGAAGGGCCAAAGTGGATCCCGTCCATTGGCCAACAGGAGACACGTGTCATTAGACCAGATTTTTTGGGAGAAACACTTCGAGATTTTTAGTTGAGAGTTGAAACTCCCGAAGCCTGGAGAGTCAGAGACTCGAAGTGATCTAAAAATGAAGAAGACTTGAAAAACTTGAAAACTTATTGCAAGTGAATGTTATGTGTTTTAAAGAAAAAGGATCAGTTTGCAACACATAAATTTAAGGATTACTTATGCAAATCATACATAGACAACAACATAATCAATGAACATAAACACATAATCACAACAATTGATAAAGGAGTTCACCCCTCTTATGGGCTACATCTCCTGGTCCAGCTTCCAATGGATCATTATTATTAATTGCTCAAAAAGTGCTCAAAAACATGTCTTACAAT
>ML788077.1:315588-326957 GCA_009831015.1 Picea engelmannii
CAATTGATAAAGGAGTTCACCCCTCTTATGGGCTACATCTCCTGGTCCAGCTTCCAATGGATCATTATTATTAATTGCTCAAAAAGTGCTCAAAAACATGTCTTACAATGCTCAAACTAACAAACTGACTACTCCAATGGCTTTAGAGCATCCCAAAACCCCTGTCTGGGCTCTTTCGGCACCTCAATCGGTCGAAAAATGAAGAAGTTAGGCCTCCTAGAAGTCCCCTCTTCAAGCTTGCTATCTCTGCATCTACAAAACGCACCCCCCTTCAATGAACCTGGCTCACACGCATTTTAAAGCGTGAAAACCCAACACCGGGTGCAACCGCGCCAACGGTGCAAACCATAGAACGGTTAAGGGCACGTCAGCCCCTAACCGCCTCGGCACCTGGGCATATGGCGCATGTGACCTTGTGCGAATTAAAAGGTGGTTAACCCGTTATAACCATGCAACTTCTTTCCCGCGCTCTGGTCATATGAAAAACCACGGGCCATATGAAATAACCCTCCCACGCATTATATACAATGATATGGGTTACAATATGGATATATGGTATATAATACAAATCGTGCGTGGGTCAATGCAATGGTCATATGTTACATAATGAATCCACGGGTCGGGGCTAGGCCCCGGCCCGACCCCCCTCCGTTTGGAACTTTAAAAAAACATAAATACATTTGCCACCACATAGTTAACAAGAACCATGCGGCAGCACATTGGTTAGCGGGGGTTTGTTAGAGCTTTGCATTGTGGGGGGAGGTCCGGGGGTCGAACCCCGTGGACTCCCATTACATTTTATATATGAAACCAATAACCAAATAATGAGCGACACGTGGCTCCCACCGAATGGGCCACGTGTCCTCATACCATTTGCCCATAGACGGACACGTGTCATCTCCTGACTCTCCATCTATAAATCAACTGACATTTTCCACGTCACCCCTATATATTCGTACGGTCCTGCGACATCAGACCGTACGGACTGTATGGACTATACGGACTGGTACAGTCAACATCAATTTTTTTGCCTGTTTGGCTTGACGAACAGATCCCGATATCTTCTCCATACGGAGTCCATTTGACAAAGTAAATATACCGCCAGAATCAGGAAGACGATACGGACGCAATGGAACTGTTTTCGTCACATTCCGAGCACTTTGAAATTTGAGCAAAATTTGATCCCCTGATCACGAAGTGAATCTGGATCGTAGATCCAGAAGGGCGCATGGAAACAGATCATGGATTCCAGCTGGAAGCACTCTGGGAGAATGAAAAGGAGAAGAGTTTGAAAGCACCAAAGTTCCAAAGCAGAATATCAACCGTTGATCGGGAAGGGAGCTGAAGGCCATAGATCTTGTCTTGGTTGAAAAGTGTCGAATTTCTGAAGAGGACCAGGGCTATTGATTTTGAGAGGACGTGTGGAAAATGATTTGTCACTTTGGGAGAAATCATTATGGAATAAAGAGAGGGTATTGAACAAGAACTCTCGAAGGTCAGAGAGTCGGATTTCATGTGAACCGCCTGATTGAGAGGAACAAGTGTCAGTAGATCTTCAACTCCGGGAGATAGCCACTGCAGAGAAAACAAGGTTTGAGAGTTGAAAACCATGAATGCCAAAGTCCTGAAGAAAATCACGTACATTGATTTAAAAAGGGGAATATCTTAGCCATCAGTTCAGTAGTACTGTCAAGATCATGAGATCAAAGGTCTTGTCGCATTACAGGGATCGAAGGTACGTGAACTTAAAATGTTGAGGGTGGGCTGCAATCCAGACCACAGTTTTGGAGAAAGGACACATGGAGGCTCGGGATGAATTGCGGGGAGAAAATTATTTTGGTTTCAAACCACCCTTGGTCGTTCCCGTAATAGCGTGGTTGCGTGAGGTTATCTCCCAAGGTCATATCAAGAAAGGGGCTTATCAAAAAAGGATCTAGCACCCATACTTTGATATTTCATAGGCGTGAAGAGGAGGGTTGCGGGTACCTTTAAACCCATATCAGGAAACTGAAAGGTTATGCATCTAATTACCAAACGAGACCTTCAAGGTCTCAGAGAGTTGTTTGGCTCCAAAATCGTAGATCCTTGACCAGAAGGTTGGACTGGCTCCCTGACTTTCCAAGTTAGAAACCATGGATGGAGAATATGTCCATTAATAAAAGTGAAAATAATTATTTCCCATCATGGGTGTGTTACAAATTGGTATTAGAGCATGGTTACAACACATGGATTTCTTGGGCTCATGTATGAGTCATGTAAGGAGGTATTTTTATCTGCATTTACTCCTTGAGGAGAAGAACTGCAAATTGAACCTGTGATTTTGGGAATTCTTGTTGAATTTCAGCAAAAGAAATTCTTTATCCCTTTGTCAAAGTGATAACTACTCATACCGGAGTAGGGATATGCTAATTAACATCTATAATAAGACTTGAATGTGGATAATTGAAGGTGGCATGGTTCTGTCAACAACAGCTGAAGCCCAAAGGACGGATGACCTGGTGTTTGTAACACTGCTTCTAAGCATGGACAGTTGGAACTTCAAGCACTGATGATGGTGGATTATATAATGGTTAATACCTTTGTGGGATTAAAGGAATCTGATAGGATTAGGTAGGATCCCTGGAAGTTATAGTTACTCCTTTATATTAAAATCAGATTATATAAATTCTCATGACCAAAGAAAAGTGAGATGGGTAAAACCCTATGGACGATGAGGCAAGAAGGTTTTCTTGCTAGACCTTGTTGCATAAAGAGGAAAGTGACCCAGGTTGGTAATTTCCTTGAGAGAAGGAAAAATAAATACAAGATATGACTGTGAGATTAGTCTTGTAAATGATGAAAATCTCAAGCTAAAGGACACTAATGATGAAATTAAACTATCAAGTGAATTCATTAGGTAAAAAGGTGCAATAGACACACCTACATATACACAAATATGTATACATGATCATAAGGATGCTTGGAATATCCTTGGGAAAAGGATATAGAAGCTTGATATGTCTGTTTGTGTGAATGACATGGAAAAGGTGTAAGCAGTAAGCTAGCATGATGAATACTTAACCGTTTTTAATTATCCTTGAGTGAATGGGTTTAATGCATTGTGAAGCTTCTTAATATGAAGCCTGATATCAATACCAGTTAGGTATGAATGATATTAAATGTGCAAGTGATGCACATGTATGATGAAAGAGTATAGTTGTAGGAACCATATGGTTTCCCTAATGAGTGAAATATAAAGAGAGAATTGATCTTGTCCAGATTAAATGAATACTATGGATGCATGGTTGACTCCCTTATGAAGAGTCATGAAAGTTTTGTTCCAAATAATAGTGTGAGGGGAATGCATTCTCTTTCCTCAGGGAATACTAATATAATTAGATAGAAGGGTAAATGAGCAAAGATTCTTTGTTGTCATAATAAGAGGCAAATGAGTATTCCTTTGAGAATCACATGAGAAGGATTGTAAACAATCCTGAGTTGATTGATCTTAAAAGTAGAAATGTAGGTGGGTTGTGAAACATACCTATGACCACTACAGGAAGGTTTAAGATCATGAATATGGTTAAGTACATCATGGATGTAAGTTAACAAAACCAGAATATGTATGGATACATAATTTGGGTACATGACAAAGATGCATGTTTATATTCCTTATGGGATATTTGGTAAGCTAACTCAAGGTTGAGGCCATAAAAAATAGTGATGGATATGCAATAAGAAAGTTGCATGCTGAAGGAGTTCCCTATGGAGGAACTGTGTGAAGACTCTATTAGGAAAAGAAAGTCACAACCTTAATGACCGATGAGAATTAAGCAGTGACTCACAAGATTATATATATATATTCCAGAATCCTGCATTACATTTTGAAAAAAAACAAACATCATGTAATGAATAGAAGACTAATAAATGAATATTGACCATTATGATAACCGAATGGTAATGTGCAGGATGCACGGGTTCATGAACCATTATGAACAATTTTTTTTTCTATTAAAGCATGTTGTTGTATTCCAAAAATCTTAGGGTGAGGCCTAACCAAAGTTGCTCAAGGAAAAGAGAAGCAAGATCCCAACAGGGAGTAAATTGAAAAAGTAGATAAAAGACAATGAGGCCTTAGAAATAACTCACCTGGGTTGAAAAGTCCCAGGTGATGTAGAAATAATTTGAAGAAGGGGAGAGCCCTCAATTCTTTTCTTGCCATGTATTATGTTTTTCTCTGGGATAAGAAAGCTAGTATGTTGATGAAAGTAAATGTTTTGACACCATAGTGATGATGGTTGTATTATTGTAGAAACAATTGAGAACTGTTGTGTTACACTCATGGAAACCTTAAGGATAATGTCATGAAGTGAATACATATATGCTAGGACATGTCTGAAAATGTTTTATTAATTTAAATGCTATGATACTTGCATTTTTAATTTACATGATGACTAATGTGTTTATGATGTATGTCATGTGTAGAAAGAAATAGATTGGAACTGTTGAGAAAGACAGATACCAATAATGAACAACCTCAATCAGAGGATGACTATGAGAATGAATAAGCCATATGGTGAAAATCTTGGGTAAGCTCCAATGCACCATGGAAAAGTACGTGTCGTAAAGTGTGGGAAACTTAAAAATCAATGCAAGGGTGTATTTGGTATGAATGTGGCCACAAATGTTGACACATTCACTAAAGTCAATTGATATATGAATTACATTCCGAAAAATTTGGTAGGCTGAAGCGATGCATTGGTAACGGATGATGTGTCCTTTTGCTTTGTATCCTTGAATAGATGAAAATGACTTGGACTATTAGTATGCTTGACTTTAAAAAGGTAATGTGCATGAAAACTAACAATTTGTTTGGCTGAGAAATGTTGAAATTGCAGGAGGAAATGGGTCTTGGATATGGCAGTATTGTAAGCTCATAAGGAAGACCAATTGCCTATTGAGCCAAACTGCAAGGAATGGTATTTTTTTTTTGAGAAAGTGAATTTGATTGATAGTATGCACAATTCTGAAATTGGTTGTGATGACATTATAAAGGTGCAATAAAAATAAATGAGCATGAGAAACTAATAATTTGTTTGGTTGATTGAAGTTGAAAGTGAAGGAAGAAAAGGAGTCTTGAATATGGCAGTGTTGTAATCCATAAGGAAGACTAATTTCCTGTTGAGCTAAACTGCTATGGGAAGGAAATTCCCATAATTATGAATCTGGTTCTTGTGCAAAACAAATATAAGAACATAATGTGGAATTTGGAAATCTATGGGTAAAATATTTACAAGAAAAAATTTGAATTTAAAATTTATGATGTCTCATGAATTTTTGTATACCTGTGATACAGGTGAAAGGGAAAGATCTGCGAAGAGTGCAGAGACGAGAAACTGAGATCTCGGGTTCGAGGGAGAACTATGAGAAAGTGTATAATCTGATCGCATGAAATAGAGACTGACTTGGGAGAAGGAGAGTAACCTTCGTTGCTATCTATGATTGATTCAGGAGAAGGAAATTAAGCTTCATTGCTAAATATTTATGTGCCAGGAGAAGCAGAGTAACCTTCGTCCCTAACTTTAGCTAAGCCAGAAGGCTTTCAAGCTATAAAAGCATGAAAAATGGCTACTGTTGAGCCATGAGAACCCTGTGGTAATACATGATCGCCTAGAATATGTTGTGTTGAGGTAACATAAGCCAGAGGGATGCCTCCACAGAGAATGTATGAGGGATGCCTCAACTGTAAGACTCGATAGAGTCTCTGGAATTCTTTATGTGCGAAAAAACCTTGGCGAGGCAAGATGGATCACCCGAGGGACTGTATAGAAGAGAAGGGGATGCTTGAGCCTGGGCCTAGAGGATTAGTGACCGTAACGAATAAGAGACCTTAATAGTTCTTGTAAACTATTGATTGGGATAATGCACATGATGGGTAGCTCTTCCTATGTGAGAAAACCTTGGCAATGCAAGATGGATGAACCGAGGGACTGTATAACAAAGAAGGGGATGCATGAGCCTGGGTCTAGAGGGCGAGTGACCAAAAGGAAGATGAAACCTTGATAGTTCTTGTAAACTATTGATTGGGATCATGCACCCAATGGGTATGTCAAGGAAAAACAATGAGTCTGGATAACAAAAAAACCATGTGGATACAAATCCACAAACTGCGCAGATAATTATTGTTCTAAGATTATGAAATTTTCTTAGAAATATTTTTTATGCAATGTTTTCACATAAGATTATGATTAACATGCTTGTTGTACAAGAATTATTGAAAGCAGGTGACCAAGATTAAGGGTTTGAAAAGGGACCTAACCGAGAAAGAAGGATCAATATTTCTGAAACAACTTAATCAGAAAGGCATGAAAGGTATTTTTTCATAAAGAAGAACGAGGACGATGTTCCTTTAAGGGGGAGGGAATTGTAACACCCTGTTTCCCCCAACTTGTAATTAATCATAAAATAGGATTACCATGCTAAGGCATGTGGATAATGTAAATGTATTATTGTTGAACAGTCCATAACTGATTGTTGGGGGGGTGAAGCCTTGAAGTACAAGCCATGATATCTATAGAGGAAAGAAATCAGTTAATGAAGAAAGGACCAGTGGTTGAATTATAAAAGACCCCCATGAATGGAAGCATGGTTTAGCTGTAGGATGTCATCTCAAAGTACCACAGAGACTTGTAGACTCGAGCTTCCTTTTGATAGAATGAAAATGACAGGTCGGAAAACTTCCAAAGGAGGGAAGGTAAGATACATACAGAGACAAAGAAAGGGATGTGAGGAGAGAACAAGCTCGTAAGGGAGATGTGAAAATTGAAAGGAAGTGCAGAGAAAACGACCTCAGGGACCGAACGTTAGCTTGATGCTGAGGAAGCATTTGATAAACCTCGCAGGGTCGTTGAGACAGAAAGAGTCTCTATGAGAGATGTCATAAAATCCCTAGTGATATCATGGCTTGCCACGGGGGTGGCCATAGTGCTAAGAATGAATGCCTCTGAGCCTATGGTTGGGTGGAAAGGCACACACCCATGGTTAGTTAGTTGGATGCAACTTGTAATAGATAAGTATTCTCATACCCTGTGAAATTGAGTTGTAATTATGTAATGAAATGGGATATACTGTGAACGACCTAGGGATTTGTATGTTTTATTAATGGTTATACTGTATCTCTTTATTCTTGTTTAGATTTTGTATCTAAGAAAATATGGAATTGTCTGAATTGTACACATAAATGCTTGAGCCCTATGGTGGCTTAAGTTAAAATAAGAGGACTGTGAGTTCGTCGACCTCCGACACAGTTACCCTAAGTCTCCAAGAGGACGAAGTCTGTTAAGATCAGGGCAGGTAGTGTAGATATGCACAAAATCTAAGTAAAGCAGGCAGAGACTAAGAACTTCTCAAGTTCTAAACTTGATAAAGGAGTGCAAGGGGTGTGCAGAAGACCCTTTTAAACGTTAAGTTTGGGAGAAAGAGAACAAAGATATTAAGCCTTTCAGAGATAACAAAGCTCAGGGAGAGTAGCAAGTTCGAAGTATCGAAGGGGATGGTACCTTTGTTTGGGAATACGAACAGACGAAATTTGTTCGGAAGAAGCCACTGTCCATTGTGACTGTTGGATACGGGAAAGTGCACGGGAGTTAACCCTTGGAGTCATTCGGACTTTGTGAGTTCATCGAATTCAACAAGTTCGTTGTAAGGGAGGAAAAATCCCTGAAGTTTTGAAGTCCCAAAGTTAACTCTGAACCTTAGATCTGAGGATGCCTGGGAAACATCTCGATCATCAGATATAGGAAGTAGATGATAGTCAAGTTACCCGAACTATGGATGACTTAAGAATATGACAACGGATATGGATGTGAGCCATTTAACGGGAGGAGAAGCCATCCCATTCATAATATCAAATCAAATACTCACTGGAGTTACCAAATCAAACACCCGCTGCTCGATTTAATCAACGGTTGGGAATCATTACGTAGTGCGAAGGTGAATTTACCAGATATACTAGTTCACGGCCCACAATCAACCCCTGTCGTTGATATCATTGGGAATGGAATATCAACGACTAGGATTAGACTAGAGTTGAGAGAGCACTTCCCAAATTGTGGAGGTTGGACCCCAAAATTGTTGTGAATCGTCGATCGGCGGACACCTCAATATTAGTCAGATCATGGTCGTCGGACCTTGATACATTGTGATATGGATGGTCATGAGCCCCTTAGGAAATATGTGGAGTAATGGAGTCCGTCAGTACCATCGGTCTAAGAGAATATAAAATATCAGAAGAGATAATGTTTTCAGGAGTAAAGCCAAGACCCAAGATAGTTGAGCTTGCAAGAGGAACGAAGGCTAAGGCCTTTGAACATCTACAAAAATATTCTAAGTCGAAAGAAGTTAAAATCTAAAGAGGAGGAGCAACAACAACCATCAGATCAGTTGTGGGGAGAATCCTAGACCATTAGATCAACGTCCAGGGAAATAGAGGAGAAGCATTGAGAAGGAACAGATCCTAACCGTTGGATCTGAGCGCAAGGGGATGATATTCATCCAATCTAAGATAAAGTGCATGAGTGTTAACCTTTGTGTGCATAGGAGGATTGACTAGCCAAAGTCCCAAAGTCCCGAAACGAGTTGGGACCGTTCATCGCTAAGAGGGATAGGTGGCACAAGATCGACAACCCCTGAGCGAAATCTTGTGGTCAAGGAGAGTTTGAAATCACCGAAGTTAATCCTAACCATTGGTCGTTAAGGGAGGTACATGTCCATAGATCCAAGGCTCTGAGAAAAATTACTTCGAAGGTTTCAGTTGAGATTTGAAACTCTTGAAACCCAAAGTCTGGAGTGAATCTGGATCGTCAGATCTAGAGAGATGCATGGTGACAGATCATGAGCTTCAGGAGGGAGAAAAGGTTAAGAGTTGATATTTACAAACCCCAAAAATCCGAAGTGAATTTCAGTCGTTCGATTTTGAGGGACACGCGGCAGAAATCCGCACAGTTTGAAGGAAGGAGAAAGTTGAGTTTTGATAACTCCGAAGACTTGAAGTAAACATCAGTCGTAAGATCGAGAGGGCAGGTGGCATAAGTCTATGGACTCTGGGTAAAGAGTCGAAGTAGGTCCTAGCCATTGATCACCAGGAGGGGTACGTGTCGATAGATCATAATCTATAGGTGAATGCACTTCGGAAGAAACAAGAGCGTAGAATTTTTAAACTTTTGAAGCCCGAAGAGCCGAAGAGCCGAAGGGGCAAAGTGGATCACGTCTGTTAGCCGACAGGAGACACATGTCATGAGACAAGATATTTTGGGAAAAACACCTTGAGAATTTTTGTTGAGAGTTGAAACTCCCGAAGCCCGGAGAGGCGAAGACCTGATGTGAATATCAACCGTAGATCAAGAAGGGCGTGTGGCGATAGATCGTGGATTCTGGGTGGAAGCACTCTGGGAGAACACAAAGGAGAAGAGTTTGAAAGTGCTGAAATTTTGAAGAAGAATCTCGATCATTGATCGGGAATGGAGTTGAAGGCCATAGATCTCATCTTGGTTGAAAAGTGTTGAAGTGTCGAAGAAGACCAGGGCCATTTATTTTGAAAGGACACATAGCAAACCATCTGCCACTTCAAGAGAAATCACTCTGGAAGAAAGAGAGGGTATTGAACAAGAACTCCCAAAGTCCGGAGAGCCAGAGTTGATGTGAACCGCTTGATTGAGAGGGACAAGTGTCAGTAGATATTCCACTCTGGGAGATAGCCACTGCAGAGAAAACAAGGTTTGAGAGTTGAAAACTTTGAATGCCGAAGTCCTGAATAAAATCACATCCGTTGATTTAAAAAGTGGCAGATATGAGCTGTCAATTCAAGAGTAACATCAATATTATGAGATCAAAGGTCCCATCACATTATGGGGATCGAAGGTGCGCAAACTTTAAAATGTTGAGGGTGGGCCACAATATAGACCACAGTTTGCAATATTCTATTCTAAACTTCTTTAGCATTTCTTTGATATAGTTAGTTTGAGAAATAAAAATCCCTCAATTTATTTGACATATCTGAAGACCCAGAAAGAAGGAGAGTTCTCCAAGTAATGACATTTCAAATTAATTCTACATATCCTTTGCAAATTTATGGGTTAACCTATCATCAATACTTCCAAAAATAATACCATCAACATAAACTTCAATTAATAAAATACCATGAGTTACCTTGATGTAGAGGTCGTTGTCTGCACATCCTTTTCTAAAACCTTCCTACTATAGATATTTATCCATTCTAGAGTACGATTCTCTAGAAGCTTGTTTTATACCATACAAGGCCTTCTTTAATTTACGCACATAATCTGTGTTCTTTTACAACTGAAATTTTTATGTTTGTTCAATGTAAACTTCTTCTTCAAGTTCTTGTTCAGAAAAGTTGATTTCACATCCATATGATACACTTTAATATTCTTGGAGCATGCATAATCTAGGAGCAATCAGATTGCTTCCATTCTAGAAACTGGGGAAAATGTCTCTTCAAAGTCGATTCCTTCAACCTATGTGCAACCTTTACATACCAATCTAGCTTTCTTCCTTGTAACATGTCCATCTTCATTCAATTTATTTATGAAAACCCACTTTGTGCCAATCACATTCTTATTATTTGGTCTTGGAACCAATTCTCAAGTGTTATTTTTCTCTATTTGATCCAATTCTTCATCCATGACCTTATTCCATAATTCATCCTTGTTGGCCTCTTCAAAACAATTTGGTTCAATCATAGATAAGAGTGCTAGGTGCATTTGTTCTGGTGAACATATTCTTCTTCTAGTCTCAACTCCTACACCTTTGTTTCTGATAATATGATCTGAAGGATGATTCTTTTGTACTCGTTTGCTAGGTGTCTTTGGAGGAACTTGCTAAACTTCCTATTCTACTTCTGTCGGATCTTCTTCATCTTCCCTTTCTACTTCTTCTTCATCTTTTTCTTCTTCTTCGTAAAGCTGTTCCACTGACTCATTTTCTTCTTCTTTTAATTCTCATCCACATGTTTCATCAATTGTTACATTGATATTTTCCACAACTTTGTTCAACCTCATATTGTAACACTTTTATGCTTTCCTTGTACTTGAGTAACCAACAAGTACTTATTTGTCCACATGAGATTCAAACTTTCCCATTCTTCCATCTTCTCTTTTGATGTAGCATTTTCTTCCAAATATTGTGAAGTCCTTCACATTTTCTGATCTTCCTTTCCATATCTCGTAGGGATTTTTTTCATTGTTGTTTATGAGCAGGGAGAGAGAGAGAGAGAGGAAGGCATAAAATGGTAGTAAAGAGAGTGTGATATATTATGAGAGGGAGAGAGAGGAAAACAAAGCAGGGGGTAGAGAGAGAGGTAAATGTAGTAT
>ML788077.1:347956-361701 GCA_009831015.1 Picea engelmannii
AATTCCTATGCATCATTTGAAGTTGTATTTTTACTTTCCAAGTATGAAAGTTAAAACCATTAAATTTTTCCAATGTAATATTCTCCATTTTTATTTAAAAGAAAACTTTATACTTCACTCTCAAACTATCCAACGCATGCAAAACTTATTCAATGCTCCACATATGCATGCATGCAAATCGTGAGTAACTCAAAAAAAAAACTCACGCTGTAGCAACCTCACCGCACCAACAACCTCACGATTAGCACATTCGCTCCAACCTCATGCTCCAGACTCCATGCAATAAATCGGTCACCGCAGAACACTAATCGGTGCAATCACAACAGCGTATATCTGTGGCTCCACTTGAAAATACACAGGTGTGAACAGCGTACACAGTTCCTGATGGCAGCAGCGACTATACCCTTCACGCGGGCCCGATCAGAACAAACGATAGCAGCTGCTCTCTCTGCAAATAATTAACTCTCCACGCATAGCTCCACGAACAGCTCCACGCTTAGACTGCTCATGCACTCTTGCACACAGCGTTCAACATTACTCCCGCTCTGATACCAAAATAAAGATTGGAAGAATTAATTCACACAACACAAAACGCTTTTCATTGCTTAACAAACAAATGGGGGTTACATATATAGCATGCAGATCACTGACTTAAGTGGATCTGATTAGCTAATAATAGTAAACCTAGAAAACTCACAGTTACAACAGTCTCGTTGAAACTCACAGTTACAACAGTTATCTCTTACTAAAGTAAGCTTTATTCTAACATGAGACAATTAAATTTCACGAATACAGTTTCATTGGCTCCCCATAGGTGTTGGAGACGACTAATATCCTCGCGGTCTGTATCTTTCAATGGCACCCAAAAGAAATTTATCAGGGATATTATAAATGAATGAAGCTCTCGGGGAAATTTCTCCTTTCATGTTTTTTTGATGTTTCTCTCCTCCACAAATTTGTACCAGAAAACTAATGATTTATGTTTGCAACATATTGATTTGTCCATCTTCCAGAGGCACTCCAAGCTTCTACTAAACAGGCCCTCGCCATTGATGATCAATGTTGTTCAAAGCATCAATAGGGAGACTGGAATGCAATTTGGGGGAGGAATAATAAATTCGCGTGCTCAGTAGTAATGGAGAATCACGGGTTCATGCTACTCAGATTGTCTCCACAAACTCCACCTCCTTTCCACGTGTTTCCTGCACAGGGTAGGTTGATGGAAGGTTTCATTTCCATGAGTCCTATTCAAGTATCTTGACCTAATTAGGGATGCTTCCATCTCTAAACATATGAGGAAAGCTACAGTTCAGGATGAGGAAGGATGGTTTTCGTTGATGTTTTGGGAAAGTCAGTAACTTCTGACTATGACTCCTTATGGATTCTCAGAACCGTAGCAGTGTTGAATTACAAGCCCGCTCCAGTGGTTGCATATTTCTCATGGAAATCTTAATCATTGCGTGAAGGATGAAGGCACTTGCGTCAGGGACAATCAGCTTCAATTGTAGAAAGAGTGCTGCTAAAAAACAAAGCCCACTCGTCCATAGCAGCTCAGCGATGACTGGAAATTCAGAGGAAGTGGCGGTGTCCAACATAGACACCACCGGGGCTAAATTTGGCAAGATGAAGAGGTACGAGTTCGATGTTCAACACTCGTCCATAGCAGCTCAGCGATGACTGGAAATTCAGAGGAAGTGGCGGTGTCCAAAATAGACACCACCGGGGCTAAATTTGGCAAGATGAAGAAGTACGAGTTCGATGTTCAAGTAGGCGAGAAGGCTTTCCCACTAGATTTTTTGTGTGGTCATTGAGCATTGACTAGGAGGGCTTTCTGAATGTAGAAATAGATTCAGTCCATTGAAAAATTCTTGGGACACTCAGATTATATAGAATTAATCATTCAAATCTATAAATTCAATAATTTCTAGCAAGATTTAAGAAAAAAATGACTAGAAAATATAAAAAAAAAAACAAAAAATAAAAAGATTGTTAATGCCTACACCATGAAGGATGGGTAAAAAAGTAGATGATCAAGGATGCATGTTTGGACAAACATTCATTTGAAGAGTCTAACTTAACTCACATAACTTTAATTCACATTGCAACTCACTTAACTTTAATTAGCTTAACTGTGTTGCAGATTCGGTCCATCCAAACAATTGCAAATTCAATCCATCCAAACAATTGCATACCTACATGGATTGTAGATTCAATCCATCCAACACACATGGAAAAAAGTCAACTTTTGACTTTACTCCGTGCCCATTGAATGGAATGGATTGACTTGGTTCCATGCATTACAGAATTAACCACTCAAATCTCTAGATTCAATAATTTATAACCTAGATTGCAGATTCAGTCTATCCAAACAATTGCAGATTCAATCCATCCAAACCATTGCGGACCTACATGGATTGTAGATTCAATCCATCCAAATTACATGGAAAAAAGTCAACTGTTGACTTTACTCCATGTCCATTGAATGGAATGGATTGACTTGGTTCCATGCATTACAGAATTAGCCACTCAAGTCTCTAGATTCAATAATTTCTAACCTGATTTTGGGCAAAAATGACTAAAAAGTATCACCGGAAAATGATGAAAAAGTGAAAAGGTTGTTAGTGGCCACACCATGAAGGTTGGATAAAAAAGTGGATAATCAAGGATGCATTCTTTTGAAGAGTCTAACTTAACTGGATTGCAACTCACATAACTCTAATTCACTTAACTGGATTGCAACTCACTTAACTCTAATTCACTTAACTTGATTCACTGAATTGTAGATTCAGTCCATCCAAGCCATCGCATATTAAATCCATCCAACATACATGAAACAAATTCAATCATTGATTTTACTCCGTACCCATTGAATGGAATCGATTGACTTGGTTCAATGGATGAAATCTACAATCGAGATAAAGATTGCCCAGTTATTACTTTCATCATGGATAGATCAGTGTCTTTTCATAATAATTAGAATGCTGAATATCTTAGTACTTCAAGTTCCGAATCTCCAATCTATCTCATGATTCACTATATGCCTACTATAGAGACATTAGATCCCCAACTCCAAGACATTTACAAAGGAATGAGATCACCAGGGACCCCGAGATATGGCCTAGGATATATTGAACAATCTGATCAGATCATACCTGACTGTCGATTTAATAATCCTCTGCCTCCATCCATGCAAAGGCCATCTATTGCAGAAATTCATAAATTCCATTCAGTTATGATGGATTGTTCTAAGAACACCATTGAAGAAGCATGGATCAAGAAAATGCTTAACTGGGATCTGTTCACTCGTCCTGAATCATCTGAATTTAATCTTTCCACTTCAAACGAAGAAAAGTCTAGTTTTTCACAAGACTAACAAACATATATTTCAGAAAATGACATCTTGATTTCTTTTTATGACTGGAAAAGAAAATCCCAAAATTTTACATCCAGATGATGGAAGGAGGGAAAGAAATATCTGCCCGCCATGAATGGAAAAACCTGGAAGGAAAAATTGTCAAATCCACATCAACTTTTCCACCTTTTAAAGGTATCATTCTTGAAGACAATAATAGACAAGTCAAAGCTATACCTCTAATGTTAGTTTATGAAGCCACCCAACTCTTGGGTATAGAAAAAATAGTCCAATCAATATCAGAACAAGTAAATTGGACACATACTGCTCTTAGAGGTATGACCACACACACATTTGTTACCAATTATTATGCCGGAAAAGGGCATATTAGAGACCTATAGGTCTCTACAAACACAATAGCTCAATCTGTAAATCAGATGAATGACAGAGTTGTAGACATTTATGATCAAGTAGGGAAAACTCAAAACATAGTGATGTAGAAAACTGAGGATTCTGCAAAAAATCATGAATAACTGATGGAAGGATTGGGAGAAGCCTTCTCAATCATGGGAAAAACTCTGTTAGAGATCAAACAAAAGGACACTACTCCTGACAAACCAATTCCCCAATCTTTTATTCTCCCTCACTCTCTGATTTCTATTGTTTCCCCTGTATATAAGCCTGAAGAAAAGTCAAACGAGAAGAAATTCCCAGTCCATTTTCCAAAAGAAGAGCCAAATCCCTCTTCCTCTTCCACTAACCCAAATCTATCTCTAGTTTCTATCCAAAGACCTTCATATGAAAATATCCCACACCACATGACCAGACCACCTGCACCTGATCTTCTAGGTAATGGAAAGATGCTTGAAGCCCAAACATTTGCAGAAGATTGGTTCCCTGAATGGAACATAGATGGTCTATCAGTAGGACAAGTCCGACAACTATTGGACAGAATGTATGTCTCCTATAAAATTATGTGCATGAAAGGCAAAAGTGATACAGAAGCATGCAAATCCTTAATCCAGTGCTTCACAGGAACATTAAACAAATGGTAGGAAGTCATTTCCTCACCTATTATGATAACAAAAATGGAAGCAGAGGTATTAAGGGATGAACAAGGAGATGTTGTCTACCATCTAAATGGAACTCCTCAGAATAATATGATAGGAGCTCTCACCACATTTTCAACATGGGTATGATAACGGACTTCTCACTCTGTTATTTGTTTTATTTGCTATAAGAATTAATCTTGAAAGATGTATCAAGAGTCTCGGGCCTTTGAAAGACAATGTTTCCACTCTTGCAACTTTCTGAAAGCCGTATCAGAAGTCTCGGGCCTTTGAAAGACAAGGTTTCCACTTCTGCGACTTTCCAAGTTTTAACTAGTTATTGCCTGAGTAGTCGGCCAGGAGCTTATTCGACATTCTTTCACTCTGGTGCAAAGAACTAGAATTAAACGCCTTGTTTTTCTGTGCAGTAATAGTTATTACCTTCATCATGCATAGATCAATGTTTTTTCGAGATATTCAAAATGTTGAAGAAGAAAGCACTCCAGGAAGAATTTATACAAGCAGTCTAAGCTCCATGTTTGCAGACAACAATGTTCACAGTCTAAATCATGCAAGTATTGAATCCATTGAGTCTCAACCATAGGCTGTATGGAAACTACCCGCCATCTCCCCAAACCAAGTCTATAATGACTTAAGTATGTTTCACCTTCGTGCTATGTCCATATTCATTGTTAAAGAATCAGTTAGCCGCATACAACAAAATAGTGATGTTAGCCAAACCATTTCTTTGATCAATGTTAAAGAAATCCAAGCTGAAGCAAAGAAACACAAAACAAACTATCTACATTTTGGCTGCATATGTATTGGAATCAATCCTTTAGTACACAAAGAAATAAATGCTTATGTTCTGTTTACTATCTGAGATATGGCACATAATAAGTTCACTGATTACTTAATAGGAGGCATTGTCGCTCCTTTATCAAATGGCCCTGTGTATTTTGATTGTTTTCCAAACTTCTCTGTATATACCTTTGATGAATACCTTGCAGATATTCTTAAACTCTAGATTCGTACCACTAGATTTGATATGTGCCAAACCAGGACAAACATTTCCATCTAAACCAGAGGACGTTTTAGGCATACAAATACTCTGTATCCTATAGTAATGAATGCTCCCAGTCAGACATCTAAATCTAGTACTCTGGTTATTACTGACCCTCTAAATCAAAAAATGGAACACCAAACTATTAAATGGGAAATCTCTCATTTCCCGCAAATTGGATCATTGATACTCCTCGAGTTCTAGTACCACGATCTATAACCTCTGCAAACATCCAAGAATACTCTTCCTCTACAATCATCTCTTTCCCTCAACGTTCATACCTCAAATATGATCGCCCTTCTATTTCTTCTGTATCAACTCCATCCTTATGTTTGCATCCTTCGCTCCAACCCCTTACTTCCTCATTAGGACAAGTACCTTACTCTATTCAGTGTTTAGATTGTGCTAAATTAGTAACACTCTCAACACTACCCACTCACACAGAGAATGAACAAATCCATATTGAACATAGACATCATAATCCTAGGAAAAATCTTCCTCCTACAAGCTCTACAACAAAAGAACCTTGTCCCCATCCACAATGTTCTGATTTTCCTTTTCCACATGAACCTCACATTCTTGTTATAACAAAATCTTATCCTCTTAATCTTTCTCAAAGATATGCTGTGAAAAATATCCCAAATGACATCAAAAGACCAGCGGTACCAGAAATAAGAAAGTTCATTTCATTAATGAATGGGTGCCAGAAACATTTGGTAAAAGAAGAATGGATGAAAGGTATGTTGAATTAGGATCTGTTTTCCCATCTTGATGCAGAAAGATTCTCCAAATCTACCTCAGACAAAGAAAATTTGGCCTTATCAACAAATTGACAAGAATATATGACCAAGAAGAATGTTCGGATTTCATTTTATGAATGGAAAACCCAACGATAAATTCTTGCTACCTTTCACAAAAGGTCAACGACCCTAAGGTCTTCTTGTAAACCCGCTTTGCGCCCTCTCCCAGCCACTTTGATTTCTTGCCCTGTACAGACTATTTCCATCTCCGATTTAGGAAGAGAAATTGGAAATCTTAAGAAAGAAATCAAGGCACAAACAAAGCAAGAAGGTTAGGGTACAGGACATGAAAACAAGGCCAAGAGAATTCTCCCCATTCATTATCAAAAGTTCCATGTCCTCTTAGATGTCAAGATCAAAGGGAAGTTATTCAAACTCAAGACTTTATTAGACACAGGATCTGACCTCAATCTTTTGAATAAAGATATCATTCCTATCCAATTTTGGCATAAAACACAAATGAGTGCTATTGGATTAGGAAATGTGCCAACACAGATCTCCTATGAAGTGCCTAAGGCAGTTCTATGTTTCAAACATCATTGCTTATCTTTGAAATTTCTTCTTACAAACATTTTGGTAGCGTGTATTCTCAGAACCCCATTTTTTGCTACCGTTGAGCCTCATGGTTCTACAAAATTGTCAAATGGAACCTCTGGTTATTTTATCATCATTCCTTCACCAACAAAAGGACCAAAAATCTTTGTTAAACTTCCTTTTGTATCTTCTTCTAGGATTTCTTCTCCGGTTTACACAGTCCAGAGTAAGACACTCAAGATAGAAGAATTGAAAAACAAGCAGCCTGAGTTAAGGATTATTGATCAGCTTAACCAAAGTCAAATACAACAAAAGATTCTAAAGATGAAGCAAGAATTTGAAGATCAAATATGCTCAGAAAATCCAGCTGCTTTCTGGCATAAAAAAAAACATGAAGTCACACTTCCATATAAAGATGCCTATGAAGGAAAACCTTGCAAAAGTAGAGCTATCCCAATGAATGATGAATATCAAAGGCTATGTTCGGAAGAAATCAAAATCTTACTTCACAAAGGACTTATCAGAGAATCCATTAGTCCATGGAATTGCTATGGACTCTATGTTAATAAACATTCTGAACAAATCAGAGGAATCCACAGATTAGTGGTAAATTATAAACCACTAAATAAAGTATTGGCTGATGATACCTATCATATTCCAAACAAAAAAAGTTTGGTAACAAGGATTGTTGGAGCAAAGATTTTTTCTAAATTTGACCTAAAATCAGGATTCTAGAAAGTAACAGTAAAAGAAGAAGACAAATTCAAAACAACTTTCAGTGTTCCGGTAGGACATTATGAATGGAATGTCATGCCCTTTGGTTTGAAAAATGCCACAACAAAATTCCAAAGAGTCATGGATGACACTCTGAAACCTTATTTCGATTGACTTATTGTTTATATTGACGACAACTTGTATTTTCTTCCTCTATTGAACAACATTTCAAACATCTTAAGAAATTCATACAAGTTGTCAAAGAAGCAGGACTGGTTTTCTCAAAGAAAAAACTTGAACTTTTCAGAACTGAAATCAAGTATCTTGGCCATATCATTTGCAATGGTGAATTAACCCTGCAAACCCATGTCGTTGAATTTGATGATAAGTTTCCAGATAAAATTACTAACAAAGTCCAACTCCAAAGATTTCTTGGAAGCTTAAATTATATTAGTCATTTTTATAAAGGACGTGCTCAAGATCGTAAATTATTGAATGACAGGTTAAAGAAAGATCCAACGCCATGGACATAAGCATATTCACACGTTGTTAGAAATATAAAGTCTAAAGCAAAGACACTCCCATTGCTTTATATCTCTGACGATGATCTTCCTAAAATTGTTGAAATAGATGCCAACAATCTTGGTTGGGGAGTCGTCCTTAAACAAGTCAGAGAACAAGGAGGTAAGAAAAGAGAAGAAATATTTAAGTTTTCTTCCAGACTCTGGCAAGCTAGTGAAAAGAATTATTCTGCCCTAGACAAAGAAATAAAAGCAACTCTAAATGTTATTCATAAATTTGAAATATTTCTTATATATAAGAAATTTCTGCTAAGAAATGATGTTGTAGCTATGAATAAAGTTCTTAACAAAGAAATAAGAACTCCCAGTGATGCAAATTTGCTAGGTGGCAAGCACTTTTTAGCAATTTTGATTTTTCCATAGAACATATTAAAGGCACCACAAATTGTATCCCAGAGTTTTTAAGCAAAGAGCACCTCCAACAGGTCTCTATGATTATCTCTGTCCAATTGAGAAATGGATCCAAAGTCTTAACAACTATTCCAGATACATTGAATTGGGAACAATACTCATCAAACTGGAAACCTCATTGGGAATTAAGAAGTACAAAATTGCTATCTCCCATAAACCAATTCCATTGTCCAGGACTGGTCCCAGAAGTACACAACATGCAAAGTTCTAATGTCCTAATTCCTGTCATTTCAAGAGGTTCACAAAAGGCTATTGAAGCACAAGTTGCTCTCTCCGGTATTTTTAATGACATAGATCTCATTTGGGATATCAAGAATAACCAAGGTTTTGACCAACAATACGTTTTCCTCCAAAGACCTAGATTACTATGCCATTGGCCAGAAAGAAATCAAGCCCTATACTTCCCTGGCAGTGACTATGATTATTCTCATTACAAAACGTTGTGGTGGGATTTCATACAGCAAGAAGACTTCTTGACACTTGTCAAATTTGGAAATGTTAACACTGCCACAGCAGGAAGACCTCCAAGTTGGCTTGCAAATTGGTGGAAAGATTTTGGTCTCAATAAAAGTGCAGTAGACCCAACAATTCTATCTTCTATCTGCAACCTTTTATCTCCTCTGCAATATGTCCAAAGTCTTTTTTAGAATGGGCCAAATGATGGGAAAATTTTGTGTCATTTCATCTTCAACCATCTTCAATGGGTAACTAAGGCTAAAACCAGTGTACAAATGATAAATGGCCAACCTTTTATCATTCAGAAAATCTACAGCAAAATGTGGGACACTCTCAATTATGAAGAAAGATTCCATACTCACATTGAGAATGACTAAGTCTTGCCTATTCATGTCTCACTGGTCGACAGTGGCGTCAGTCGATTTTCATGGATTTCCATCATAAATCTCCACTTTGTAATGTTTCAAATAAAAGTATCTTAGAAACCTAGAGCACTTCTCTATCTTTTGGCGTGGTTTGACCCGCATTTCTAAGATTCCTTAGATACGTGGAAAGAAGATTTGAAATTTGGTCGGCAGGTTCTTGCATGATCGCTCCGCCAAATCTTAAAAGTAGATCTGATTCCAAGAGAATAGTAAAATGTCTTGTCTAAGAAATGATTCTCTTCTCCGAAATTTTGTATATAAGGAGATGAGAGGTTCATTTGAGGGGGAGTCTATTTGACTCTGTAAGTCCGAGTCTTCTAAGGTCCCTTTCTTCGGGTTTTGCGTCTTTCATATAGGTTGTTTTGATAAGCCTGCGTGATTCTGGCTCGACCAACACGAACCTAAAGTGGCAGAAGCATTTAGTTTCAGTCTGTCTGTGTGTCTATTGTGAGAAAAGAGCAATCTGTGCTCAAACTCTGTATATCCAGCCACTCTGGCTCTTTTAATATAAATCCGCTTCCGCATTTTATCTCTGAAAATTGTCTATTATCTTGTCTCTGTGTTATGCTCTATCTGTTTGCCTACTATTGCAATTGTCTGGAGTTCACTGGAGAGCTTTACGAAAGTTCATTGAGGAGATTACCGAAAGTTCACTTAGGTCCTAAATAGCATCCGTGGTAAGTCCCACTAGGCAAGTGGCCGCTAAGGGCAATTAGGCGTTGCACTGTTTGAAGGTTCATGCTAGAATCTTTTTTGATTTCACATAGAAGATTTTTTGGATTCATGCTGAGATTGCAAAAGAAAGCAGTCGACAAAAGCAAAATTCTGAAACAAGTTTTATTCAAACTTCATTCTCCGCTGGAGGAAGCCTCTAAGTTACAAGTGTTTGAACCATAACGAGAAAGGAAACGTGGAACGCCCCTGACGAACCAACGGTCGTGTAATGGGTCTCGATGATCACAAAGACTTTTATAAGTTACCAAATTTAGTGTGAAAGGAACAATAAGACAAAAAATAAAAACAAAGTACCCAATCAATGAGGAATTTTCCAACGCATTTAAAAAATATAAAGTACATAGAAATCACAATCACAATAAAACTTTGAAGCCTAACCGGATTCAGTGTGAAAGGAAGCACAGGTCAAGATACTCCAACACCAACGTCTGTGACACGGAAGCATTTTCCTTCAATTATTGGCGTGGACGAGCTTCGAGATTGACTTCAGAGTCTAACTCATCCTTCCCAGCTTTGGAATATGAGCTTTCGAAACTTCGATGAATTTGCCATTCCTTGGAAAATCGACGGGGTCACTCTTTGACGACGGACGGCTTCAGTGGGAAAGGATAGAATATTGAGGGCGCCGATCAGGGTTCAACACGGAGGCGCCGCAGTCACCATCGTCATCAATAACAACAATACTACTTCAACAACAGTCGGTTACGCGGCGGTCTATGGGAATTTGTCGCAACTGGCTCAGATGTTATTCTTAATTCAGTTCTGTTTTCTGAAATTTATTTGAGAATTTGCGAAAGGGCACCTTCCAAGAGATTGGGTAATTTCTGTAACAAAGAAATGTTTCGAACACGAATCTGATAATTGAAATGTATAATGCTGTCTTATGTTTTGGTCAGAGGGCTGGTGCTGGGAAACCGCGAGGATGGTCGCGTAGATTGACACTATGCGTGACGGTGTCAGAAGCGAGCTATATATATAATATGGGTTGGGTTCACTCCCTTTAAAGTTTATGTTTATCATGCAAGATGTGGTGGGCAGATACCTGTCTCTGCATTTGTTTACCTGCAACTCTCTAGAGTACAGTTTGAAGTTGGAACCTTGAGATTTGCTTTGGTGGAGGCAATCTTATCAGTACAGATTACCCGAGCAAGCCTCCCTGCCTTAATAGTTATTAAGGAAATAGGGAGGACGACGAATCCAAGCAGAACAATTGCTGTAGTTGAATAAGATTGGGGGCTTGTAGGTTGGGCTTGGTTAAGCCCCAGACCAGTGAGAATTTATACTTTTTTCAACAGATTCTTTAATAGTTTTAATGGGGGGGCTCAAAGAAGGGAGTGGTATCTTCTATTTGATTGGTTTGGTTATTAATTGATTGGTTCTTAATTGGGTATACTTTTTATTTAAACAGTGGGAAATTTATAGATATTGTCAATTTATACTTCAACTATTTTTTGTTTGTGACTGGTGTCTATTATTATTTCATTGGTTTGGTTGTGAATTGGGTATACTTCCTCATTTTTGTATTAAATTGCAAATTGAATATAGTTATTTGACCTTASCTTATTTYTTATAACCTCTACWAYTGSAAAACCTCTGACCATAYARWYACCTWTSAMMKTATCCAAAACAACACGACCTSAGAATCCCAAACCGGGACASGTCCTGGGACTTTTGATCCATCAAGAAAAGATGMGGCCCGGGTTGCCCTCTTGCTTCTCAGGTGAGAGTAATGGGAAAACCACGCAGAATCTGGTGGCATCCACCTACCAGACGAAATTGGGGGGCAGAGCAAGTGTTGTAACCGTTACATGGTGCAAGAATGTGATGGGTCAAGGGTGTCTGTGCGTTGCGGTTGGAGAACCAGAGAGTGGAATCGTCTGTAAAGTAGAGATGAAGCCCTGGAATCTCTGGAGAAAGCATGGATCATGGAAGAGCTCCGATAGTATCGATGGAAGAAGAGTCGAAGTAGTCTGGGACCTGGGATCTGCAAGGTTCGTTTCGGGGCCTGAGCCTGAACGAGGATATTACGTTGCTGTCCTGTACAACAAGGAGGTGATTTTGTTACTGGGGGACATGGAGGAGGAGGCATACAGGAAGACCAAGTCCAGGCCCTCCGGTTGCACCAAGGCGGTTCTGGTGTCGAGAAAGCAGCACATCCTCGGCAAGGAATGTTTTTCTACGGTGGCTCGGTTTGGCGATGGCGGGCAGTCACATGAAGTATCCATTGAGTGCCACACCAACGGAACCGGCGAGCCGGCACTTGTTATCAGTGTTGATAGGGAACTTGCTGTGGAAGTGAATCATTTGCTGTGGAAATTCAGGGGTAACGGTACCATTTATGTAGAAGGAGTTCCTGTTCAAATCTTTTGGGATGTGCACGATTGGCTGTTTAATCCTGGACTCGGACATGCCTTGTTCATTTTCAAGTCCACGATGCCACTCGACACCCTCAGTTGTAAGGACAACGTCAACTCTGTCCTTCCTTCGGATTTTTCTCTTTTGATTTATGCATGGAAGTAGTGAAAGTATTAATGTGGAAAGAAATTCCATTGATCGGAATTCTGTGAGCTGTCTTATCTCTCCTGATCGCGAAGTTTTTTTTTCCAATTGAGATTTTGTGCATAATTAAGTTCTCTAATCTTTTTTTGCCTCTATCATGTACTTGCAATGGAAGAATTAACGGAATAAGAAACTATAAAATCTGCACTGCACTATTAAAGAAAGCCACAGAGCCTATTAACAATGCAGTAGTCTAAAAGTTCTATTTTTAGTTATTTTTTTCCGTTTGATTTTGCTCAAAATCCTGTGATGAATGGTTTAATCTGTAGATTTGAGTAGTTAAGTTTGTATCGGAGTGTTTCAAGGGTTTTTCAACAGGCTGAATCCATTTATACATTCAATAATACAATTTAAACAACAGAAAATAGTGATTTTATCCAAATTTACATAACCAAATTCTGACCAAAAAAACCTAAAAAATAAAACGTTTAACCAACACCATTAACAATACCTACATGTTACAGAGCTCCCTGGCCTCAAAATCACAATTGGCATCCCCTCCCGGTATCCTTACATACGGTTAACTCAGGGAGACCCTCATCTTCATTTCCAAAAACACTACTCTTATCTAACTGCCCCCTTTACAAACAGTTTAGCATATTCCTTTTATATTAAGATTAACAGAAATAATTGTACAATACAAGAATCCATCAGGATCCGAACACCCCCATTTGGTTTTTATAGAAAAAAACAGATTTATTTTCGTAACAGGTCTAGAAATTTCTTATCTACCTACTACTAAGTATGAAATTTCATCTCGTTGATTTCGCTCTTGCTGGCGAATCATAAGCAATTTATATTTTCTATGAAATTTGTGAATAATTCTTTTCCTCGTTAAGGGTTTGTCTAGTTTTTGTCTGAACGTTAAAGTCTTCCTCCATTTCGGTTTGCTATCCAACCAAGAAATCTTCTATTAAAGACAGTAGTGGAGTAGATTCATCTCTATCCATTTCACATTGAAGTGATAGAAACGATGCCAACCAATTTCCCACATTTTTTTATATGACCAGATTGTGGGCTATTATTCTGTATTTAGTTGAAACAAACCAGTTAAAAATAGAATTAG
>ML788077.1:382880-398527 GCA_009831015.1 Picea engelmannii
AATTTAATACAAAAATGAGGAAGTATACCCAATTCACAACCAAACCAATGAAATAATAATAGACACCAGTCACAAACAAAAAATAGTTGAAGTATAAATTGACAATATCTATAAATTTCCCACTGTTTAAATAAAAAGTATACCCAATTAAGAACCAATCAATTAATAACCAAACCAATCAAATAGAAGATACCACTCCCTTCTTTGAGCCCCCCCATTAAAACTATTAAAGAATCTGTTGAAAAAAGTATAAATTCTCACTGGTCTGGGGCTTAACCAAGCCCAACCTACAAGCCCCCAATCTTATTCAACTACAGCAATTGTTCTGCTTGGATTCGTCGTCCTCCCTATTTCCTTAATAACTATTAAGGCAGGGAGGCTTGCTCGGGTAATCTGTACTGATAAGATTGCCTCCACCAAAGCAAATCTCAAGGTTCCAACTTCAAACTGTACTCTAGAGAGTTGCAGGTAAACAAATGCAGAGACAGGTATCTGCCCACCACATCTTGCATGATAAACATAAACTTTAAAGGGAGTGAACCCAACCCATATTATATATATAGCTCGCTTCTGACACCGTCACGCATAGTGTCAATCTACGCGACCATCCTCGCGGTTTCCCAGCACCAGCCCTCTGACCAAAACATAAGACAGCATTATACATTTCAATTATCAGATTCGTGTTCGAAACATTTCTTTGTTACAGAAATTACCCAATCTCTTGGAAGGTGCCCTTTCGCAAATTCTCAAATAAATTTCAGAAAACAGAACTGAATTAAGAATAACATCTGAGCCAGTTGCGACAAATTCCCATAGACCGCCGCGTAACCGACTGTTGTTGAAGTAGTATTGTTGTTATTGATGACGATGGTGACTGCGGCGCCTCCGTGTTGAACCCTGATCGGCGCCCTCAATATTCTATCCTTTCCCACTGAAGCCGTCCGTCGTCAAAGAGTGACCCCGTCGATTTTCCAAGGAATGGCAAATTCATCGAAGTTTCGAAAGCACATATTCCAAAGCTGGGAAGGATGAGTTTGACTCTGAAGTCAATCTCGAAGCTCGTCCACGCCAATAATTGAAGGAAAATGCTTCCGTGTCACAAACGTTGGTGTTGGAGTATCTTGACCTGTGCTTCCTTTCACACTGAATCCGGTTAGGCTTCAAAGTTTTATTGTGATTGTGATTTCTATGTACTTTATATTTTTTAAATGCGTTGGAAAATTCCTCATTGATTGGTACTTTGTTTTTATTTTTTTGTCTTATTGTTCCTTTCACATTAAATTTGGTAACGTGTAAAAGTCTTTGTGATCATCGAGACCCATTACACGACCGTTGGTTCGTGGGCGTTCCACGTCTCCTTTCTCGTTATGGTTCAAACACTTGTAACTTTTGTTGACTGCTTTCTTTTGCGATCTCAGCATGAATCCAAAAAATCTTCTATGTGAAATCAAAAAAGATTCTAGCATGAAACTTCAAACAATCCAACGCCTAATTGCTCTTAGCGGCCACCTGCCTAGCAAGACTTACCACGGATGTTATTTAGGACCTAAGTGAACTTTCGGTAATCTCCTCAATGAACTTTCGTAAAGCTCTCCAGTGAACTCCAGACAATCGCAATAGTAGGCAAACTTGAAGCTTGAATAAAACTTGTTTCAGATTTTTTCTTTTGTTGACTGTTTTCTTTTGCGATCTCAGCATGAATCCAAAAAATCTTCTATGTGAAATCAAAAAAGATTCTAGCATGAACCTTCAAACAGTCCAACGCCTAATTGCCCTTAGCGGCCACCTGCCTAGCGAGACTTACCACAGATGCTATTCAGGACCTAAGTGAACTTTCGGTAATCTCCTCAATGAACTTTCGTAAAGCTCTCCAGTGAACTCCAGACAATCGCAATAGTAGGCAAACACATAGAGCATAACACAGAGACAAGATAATAGACAATTTTCAGAGATAAAATGCGGAAGCAGATTTATATTAAAAGAGCCAGAGTGGTTGGATATACAGACTTTGAGCACAGATTGCTCTTTTCTCACAATAGACACACAGACAGACTGAAACTAAATGCTTCTGCTACTTTAGGTTCGTGTTGGCCGAGCTAGAATCACGCAGGCTTATCAAAACAACCTATATGAAAGACGCAAAGCTCGAAGAAAGGGAGCTTAGAAGACTCGGACTTACAGACTCAAATCGACTCCCCCTCAAATGAACCTCTCATCTCCTTATATACAAAATTTCGGAAAAGAGAATCATTTCTTAGACAAGACATTTTACTATTCTCTTGGAATCAAATCTACTTTTAAGATTTGGCGGAGCGATCATGCAAGAACCTTCCGACCAAATTTCAAATCTACTTTCCACGTATCTAAGGAATCTTAGAAATGTGGGTCAAACCACGCCAAAAGCTAGAGAAGTGCTCTAGGTTTCTAAGATACTTTTATTTGAAACATTACAAAGTGGAGATTTATGACGGAAATCCATGAAAACCGATTGACGCCACTGTCGGCCAGTAAGACATGAATAGGCAAGACTTAGTCATTCTCAATGTGAGTATGGAATCTTTCTTCATAATTGAGAGTGTCCCACATTTTGCTATAGATTTTCCGAATGATAAAAGGTTGGCCATTTATCATTTGTACACTGGTTTTAGCCTTGGTTACCCATTGAAGATGGTTGAAGATGAAATGACACAAAATTTCCCCATCATTTGGCCCATTCTGAAAAAGACTTTGGACATATTGTACAGGAGATAAAAGGTTGCAGATAGAAGATAGAATTGTTGGGTCTACTGCACTTTTATTGAGACCATAATCTTTCCACCAATTTGCAAGCCAACTTGGAGGTCTTCCTGTTGTGCCAGTGTTAACATTTCCAAATTTGACAAGTGTGAAGAAGTCTTCTTGTTGTATCAAATCCCACCACAACGTTTTGTAATGAGAATAATCATAGTCACTGCCAGGGAAGTATAGGGCTTGATTTCTTTCTGGCCAATGGCATAGTAATCTAGGTCTTTGGAGGCAAAAGTATTGTTGGTTAAAACCTTGGTTATTCTTGATATCCCAAATGAGATCTATGTCATGAAAAATACTGGAGAGAGCATCTTGTACTTCAACAGCCTTTTGTGAACCTCTTGAAATGACAGGAATCAGGACATTAGAACTTTGTCTGTTGTGTACTTCTGGGACCAATCCTAGACAATGGAATTGGTTTATGGGAGATAGCAATTTCGTACTTCTTAATTCCCAATGAGGTTTCTAGTTTGATGAGTATTGTTCCCAACTCAATGTATCTGGAACAGTTGTGAAGACTTCGGATCCATTTCTCAATTGGACGGAGATAATCATAGAGACCTGCTGGAGGTGCTCTCTGCTTAAAAAGTCTGGGATACAATTTGTGGTGCCTTTAATATGTTCTATGGAAAAATCAAAATTGTTAAACATTGCTTGCCACCTAGCAAATTTGGCATCACCGGGAGTTCTTATTTCTTTGTTAAGAACTTTATTCATAGTTACAGCATCAGTTCTTAGCAGAAATTTCTTATACATAAGAAATATTTCAAATTTATTAATAACATTTAGAGCTGCTTTTATTTCTTTGTCTAGGGCAGAATAATTCTTTTCACTAGCTTGCCAGAGTCCGGAAGAAAACTTAACTATTTCTTCTATTTTCTTACCTCCTTGTTCTCTGACTTGTTTAAGGACGACTCCCCAACCAAGATTGTTGGCATCTGTTTTAACAATTTTAGAAAGATCATCGTCAGAGATATAAAGCAATGGGAGTGTCTTTGCTTTAGACTTAATACTTCTGACAGCTTGTGAATGTTCTTCTGTCCATGGCATTGGATCTTTCTTTAACCTGTCATTCAATAATTTATGATCCTGAGCACATCCTTTATAAAAATGACTAATATAATTTAAGCTTCCAAGAAATATTTGGAGTTGGACTTTGTCAGTGATTTTATCTGGAAACTTATCATCAAATTCAACGGCATGGGTTTGCAGGGTTAATTCACCATTCCGAATGATATGGCCAAGATACTTGACTTCAGTTCTGAAAAGTTCAAGTTTTTTCTTTGAGAAAACCAGTCCTGCTTCTTTGACAACTTGTATGAATTTCTTAAGATGTTTGAAATGTTGTTCAATAGAGGAAGAAAATACAAGTATGTCGTCAATATAAACAATAAGCCAATCGAAATAAGGTTTCAGAGTGTCATCCATGACTCTTTGGAATTTTGCTGGGGCATTTTTCAAACCAAAGGGCGTGACATTCTATTCATAATGTCCTGCCGGAACACTGAAAGTTGTTTTGAATTTGTCTTCTTCTTTTACTGCTACTTGCCAGAATCTTGATTTTAGGTCAAATTTAGAAAAAATATTTGCTCCAACAATCCTTGTTACCAAACTTGTTTTGTTTGGAATAGGATAGGTATCATCAGCCAATATTTTATTTAGTGGTTTATAATTTACCACTAATCTGTGGATTCCTCTGAGTTGTTCAGAATGTTTATTAACATAGAATCCATAGCAATTCCATGGACTAATGGATTCTCTGATAAGTCCTTTGTGAAGTAAGCTTTTGATTTCTTATGAACATAGCCTTTGATATTCATCATTCATTGGGATAGCTCTGCTTTTGCAAGGTTTTCCTTCATAGGCATCTTTATATGGAAGTGTGACTTCATGTTTTTTCTGATGCCAGAAAGAAGTTGGATTTTCTAAGCATATTTGATCTTCAAATTCTTGCTTCAGCTTTAGAATCTTTTGTTGTATTTGACTTTGGTTAAGCTAATCAATAATCTTTAACTCAGACTGCTTGTTTTTCAATGCTTCTATCTTGAGTGTCTTACTCTGGACTGTGTAAATCAGAGAAGAAATCCTAGGAGAAGATACAAAAGGAAGTTTAACAGAGATTTTTGGTCCTTTTGTTGGTGAAGGAATGTTGATAAAATAATCAGAGGTTCCATTTGACAATTTTGTAGAACCATGAGGCTCAACTGTAGAAAAAAAAAGGATTCCAAGAATACAAGCTACTTGAATGTTTGTAAGCAAAAATTTCAAAGATAAGCAATGATGTTTGAAACATAGAACTGCCTCAGGGACTTCATAGGAGATCTGTGTTGGCACATTTCCTAATCCAATAGCACTCATTTGTGTTTTATGCCAAAATTGGATAGGAATGATATCTTTATCCAAAAGATTGAGGTCAGTTCATGTATCTAACAAAGTCTTGAGTTTGAATAATTTCCCTTTGATCTTGACATCTAAGAGGACATGGAACTTTTGATGATGAGTGGGGAGAATTCTCTCGGCCTTGTTTTCATGTCTTGTACCCTGACCTTCTTGCTTTGCTTGTGCCTTGATTTCTTTCTTAAGATTTCCAATTTCTCTTCCTAAATCGGAGATAGAAATAGTCTGTACATAGCAAGAAATCAAAGTGCCTGGAAAAGGGTGCAAAGAGGGTTTACAAGAAGACCTTAGGGTCGTTAACCTTTTGTGAAAGGTAGCAAGAATTTGTTGTTGGGTTTTCCATTCATAAAATGAAACCAAACATTCTTCTTGGTGATATATTCTTGCCAATTTATTGATAAGGCCAATTTTTCTTTGTCTGTGATAGATTTGGAGAATCTTTCTGCATCAGGATGGGAAAACAGATCCCAATTCAACATACCTTTCATCCATTATTCTTTTACCAAATGTTTCTGGCACCCATTCATTAATGAAAGGAACTTTTTTATTTCTGGTACCGCTGGTATTTTGATGTCATTTGGGATATTTTTCACAACATATCTTTGAGAAAGATTAAGAGGATAAGATTTTGTTATAACAAGAATGTGAGGTTCATGTGGAAAAGGAAAATCAGAACATTGTGGATGGGGACAAGGTTCTTTTGTTGTAGAGCTTGTAGGAGGAAGATTTGTCCTAGGATTATGATGTCTATGTTCAATATGGAATTGTTCATTCTCTGTGTGAGTGGGTAGTGTTGAGAGTGTTACTAATTTAGCACAATCTAAACACTAAACAGAGTAAGGTACTTGTCCTAATGAGGAAGCAAGGGGTTGGAGCGAAGGATGCAAACATAAGGATGGAGTTGATACAGAAGAAACATAAGGGTGATCATATTTGAGGTATGAACGTTGAGGGAAAAAGATGATTGTAGAGGAAGAGGATTCTTGGATGTTCTCAGAGGTTATAGATCGTGGTACTGGAACTCAAGGAGTATCAATGATCCAATTTGCGAGAAATGAGAGATTTTCCCATTTAATAGTCTGGTGTTCCATTTTTTGATTTAGAGGATCAGTAATAACCAGAGTACTAGATTTATATGTATGGCCAGGAGCATTCACTACTGTAGGATACAGAGTATTTGTATGCCTAAAACATCCTCTTGTTTGGACTAAAATGTTTGTCCTGGTTTGGCACATGTCAAATCCAGTGGTACGAATCTGGAGTTTAAGAATATCTGCAAGGTTTTCATCAAAAGTATATACATAGAAGTTTGGAAAACAATCAAAATATACAGGGCCATTTGATAAAGGAGCGACAATGCCTCCTATTAAAGAATCAGTGAACTTATTATGTGTCATATCTCGGACAATACACAGAACATAAGCATCTATTCCTTTGTGTGCTAAAGGATTGATTCCAATACGTATGCAGCCAAAATGTAGATAGTTTGTTTTGTGTTTCTTTGCTTCAGCTTGGATTTCTTTAACATTGATCAAAGAAATGGTTTGGCTAACATCACTATTTTGTTGTATGCGGCTAACTGATTCTTTATCAATGACTTTGGACACAACACAAAGGTGAAACATAATTAAGCCATTATAGACTTGGTTTGGGGAGATGGCAGGTAGTTTCCACGCAACCTGTGGTTGAGACTCAATGGCTTCAATACTTGCATGATTTAGACTGTGAACATTGTTGTTTGCAAACATGGAGCTTAGACTGCTTGTAGAAGTTCTTCCTAGAGTGATTTCTTCTTCAGCATTTTGAATATCTCGAAAAGACACTGATCTATCCATGATGAAAGTGATAACTATTACTGCACAGAAAAACAGGGCGTTTAATTCTAGTTCTTTGCACCAGAGTGAAAGAATGTCGAATAAGCTCTCGGCCGACTGCTCAGGCAATAACTAGTTAAAAATTGGAAAGTCACAGAAGTGGAAACCTTGTCTTTCAAAGGCCTGAGACTTATGATACGTCTTTCAGAAAGTCGCAAGAGTGGAAACCTTTTCTTTCAAAGGCCCGAGACTCTTGATACGGCTTTCAAGATTAATTCTTATAGCAAATAAAACAAATAACAGAGTGAGAAGTCTGTTATCATACCCGAGTTGAAAATGTGGTGAAAGATACTATCATATTATTCTGAGGAGTTCCATTTAGATGGTAGACAACATCTCCTTATTCATCCCTTAATACCTTTGCTTCCATTTTTGTTATCATAATAGGTGAGGAAATGACTTCCCACCATTTGCTTAATGTTCCTGTGAAGCATTGGATTAAGGATTTGCATGCTTCTGTCTCACTTTTTCCTTTCATGCACATAATTTTATAGGAGACATACATTCTATCCAATAGTTGTCGGACTTGTCCTACTGATAGACCATCTATGTTCCATTTAGGGAACCAATCTTCTGCAAATGTTTGAGCTTCAGGCATCTTTCCTTTACCTAGAAGATCAGGTGCAGGTGGTTTGTTCATGTGGTGTGGGATATTTTCATATGAAGGTATTTGGATAGAAACTAGAGACAGATTTGGGTTAGTGGAAGAGGAAGAGGGATTTGGTTCTTCTTTTGGAAAATGGATTGGGAATTTCTTCTCATTTGAATTTTCTTCAGGCTTATATACATGGGAAACAATAGAAATTGGAGAGTGAGGGAGAATAAAAGATTGGGGAATTGGTTTGTCAGGAGTAGTGTCCTTTTGTTTGATCTCTAACAAAGTTTTTACCATGATTGAGAAGGCTTCTCCCAATCCTTCCATTAGTTCTTCATGATTTTTTGCAGAATCCTCAGTTTTTTGCATCACTATGTTTTGAGTTTTCCCTACTTGATCAAAAATGTCTACAACTCTGTCATTCAGTTGATTTACAAATTGAGTTATTGTGTTTGTAGAGACCTGTAGGTCTCTAATATGCCCTTTTCTGGCATAATCATTGGTAACAAATGTGTGTGTGGCCATACCTCTAAGAGCAACATTTGTCCAATTTACTTGTTCCGATATGGATTGGACTATTTTTTCTATACCCGAGAGTTGGGTGGCTTCATCAGCTAACATTATAGGTATAACTTTGACTTGTCTATTACTATCTTCAAGAATGATACCTTTAAAAGGTGGAAAAGTTGATGTGGATTCGACAATTTTTCCTTCCAGGTTTTTCCATTCATGGCAGGCAGATATTTCTTTCCCTCCTTCCATCATCTGGACTGTAAGATTTTGGGATTTTCTTTTCCATTCATAAAAAGAAATCCATATGTCATTTTCTGAAATATATGTTTGTCAGTCTTCTGACAAACTAGACTTTTCTTCGTCTGAAGTGGAAAGATTAAATTCAGATGATTCAGGATGGGTGAACAGATCCCAGTTAAGCATTTTCTTGATCCATGCTTCTTCAATGGTGTTCTTAGAAAATCCCATCATAACTGAATGGAATTTATGAATTTCTTCAATAAATGGCCTTTGCATGGATGGAGGCAGAGGATTATTAAATCGACAGTCAGGTATGATCTGATCTCATTGTTCAATATATTCTAGGCCATATCTCGGGGTCCCTGGTGGTCTCATTCCTTTGTAAATGTCTTGGAGTTGGGGATCTAATGTCTCTATAGTAGGCATATAGTGAATCACGAGACAGATTGGAGATTTGGAACTTGAAGTACTAAGATCTTCAACATTCTGATTCTTACGAAAAGACATTGATCTATCCATGATGAAAGTAATAACTGGGCAATCTTTATCTCGATTGTAGATTTCATCCATTGAACCAAGTCAATCGATTCCATTCAATGGGTATGGAGTAAAGTCAATGATTGACTTTGTTTCATATATGTTGGATGGATTGAATCTACAATTTATGTAGGTTGGATGGATTGAATCTGCAATGGTTTGGATGGACTGAATCTACAATTCAGTGAATCAAGTTAAGTGAATTAGAGTTAAGTGAGTTGCAATCCAGTTAAGTGAATTAGAGTTATGTGAGTTGCAATCCAGTTAAGTGAGTTAAGTTAGACTCTTCAAATGAATGCATCCTTGATTATCCACTTTTTTATCCAACCTTCATGGTGTGGCCACTAACTACCTTTTCACTTTTTCGTTCTTTTCCGGTGATATTTTCTGGTCATTTTTGCCCAAAATCAGGTTAGAAATTATTGAATCTAGAAATTTGAGTGGTTAATTATGTAATGCATGGAACCAAGTCAATCCATTCCATTCAATGGACATGGAGTAAAGTCAACAGTTGACTTTTTTCCATGTAGTTTGGATGGATTGAATCTACAATCCATGTAGGTCCACAATGGTTTGGATGGATTGAATCTGCAATTGTTTGGATAGACTGAATCTGCAATCCAGGTTAGAAATTATTGAATCTAGAGACTTGAGTGGTTAACTCTGTAATGCATGGAACCAAGTCAATCCATTCCATTCAATGGGCATGGAGTAAAGTCAACAGCTGACTTTTTTCCATGTGTGTTGGATGGATTGAATCTACAATCCATATAGGTATGCAATTGTTTGGATGGATTGAATTTGCAATTGTTTGGATGGACTGAATCTGCAATACAGTTAAGCTAATTAAAGTTAAGTGAGTTGCAATGTGAATTAAAGTTATGTGAGTTAAGTTAGACTCTTCAAATGAATGGTCGTCCAAACATGCATCCTTGATCATCCACTTTTTTATCCACCCTTCATGGTGTGGCCATTAACAATCTTTCTACTTTTTGGTTTTTTTTTGTGATATTTTCTAGTCATTTTTTTCTTAAATCCTGCCAGAAATTATTGAATCTATAGATTTGAATGATTAATTCTGTATAATCTGAGTGTCCCAAAAGTTTTTCAATGGACTGAATCCATTTTTACATTCAGAAAGCCCTCCTGGTCAATGCTCAATGACCACACAAAAAAATCTAGTGGGAAAGCCTTCTCGCCTACTTGAACATCGAACTCGTACCTCTTCATCTTGCCAAATTTAGCCCCGGTGGTGTCTACACCGCCACTTCCTCTGAATTTCCAGTCATCGCTGAGCTGTTATGGACGAGTGGGCTTTGTTTTTTAGCAGCTCGCTTTCTACACTTGAAGCTGATTGTCCCTGACGCAAGTGCCTTCATCCTTCACGCAATGATTAATATTTCCATGAGAAATATGCAACCACTGGAGCGGGCTTGTAATTCAACACTGCTACGGTTCTGAGAATCCATTCTACACGCTCCATGAGACGTCCAAACAAACTTTAGGACCCAATGAGGTAAAGCCGTATAATAAACAAAATGCAGAACATGGATTACAGAGGATCCAAATGACACTGTACCGTTGAGACTGTATATAAGATTTACTCTGACCCCACTTCACTGCTTCTGTATTTAAGGGAAAGGAGTCATAGTCGGAAGTTACTGATTTTCCCAAAACATCAACGAAAACCATCCTTCCTCATCCTGAACTGTAGCTTTCCTCATATGTTTAGAGATGGAAGCATCCCTAATTAGGTCAAGATACTTGAATAGGACTGATGGAAATGAAACCTTGCATCAACCTACCCTGTGCAGGAAACACGTGGAAAGGAGGTGGAGTTTGTGGAGACAATCTGAGTAGCATGAACCCGTGATTCTCCATTCCTACTGAGCACGCGAATTTATTATTCCTCCCCCAAATTGCATTCCAGACTCCCTATTGATGCTTTGAACAACATTGATCATCAATGGCGAGGGCTTGTTTAGTAGAAGCTTGGAGTGCCTCTGGAAGATGGACAAATCAATATGTTGCAAACAGAAATCATTAGTTTTCTGGTACAAATTTGTGGAGGAGAGAAACACCAAAAAAACATTAAAGGAGAAATTTCCCCTAGAGCTTCATTCATTTATAATATCCCTGATAAATTTCTTTTCGGTGCCATTGAAAGATACAGACCGCGAGGATATTAGTCGTCTCCAACACCTATGGGGAGCCAATGAAACTGTATTCGTGAAATTTAATTGTCTCAATTCCTGATCAAACTGACAAAAATACTCCAGTTCCTTTTGGATTTCCCTGCTGATCAATGAAAACTGATGCATTGTCACCATTTTCGGGATGAACCTGCCAAGAAAATGCCTTGAGCTGCGGTTTTCATTTTGAAATGCATAAGATGATGAGAGTGCATTGGAAGAATGAGCATTTGGTGCACAATCCCGGTGACAGCCACCAATGCAGGCGTGGTGGATTGTTCATTACTAAACACGAAGGTCACACCAAATATTCATGGTGACACCAAAATTTAAGGCCATTGAAAGACTCCTTCCTTACTAAATTATGTGAGGCTTTGAATATAATTTATTGCTTCGTATTACAAGATATTTACTATTATTTAATATGTTTTTATGTTTTTCATTTTATTCTTATAAAAGTTCAAAAAAATATGTTTTTGTCTCTTATATTTTCATTTCATTTTTGGTGAAATGGCTTAAAAATTAGAACTTAGGATTAGAAAACTTCTCTTTGTTAATCACTATTGACCCTTAAATATAAATAACTTCCAATCATATATAATCATTTATAGAATGGCAAAAACCTGTTAATCTAAGAAATTTTTTTTTCACTATTCTAAAAATTATCTTTCAAATACTTTAATTTATCTTTAGCAATTTTATTATTTATAATAAAAATAACACTCAATACCATCTCCCCCCCAAAAATATTACTCCATATAATTTAATATGTTTGGAATTAAAATATATATCATATTAAAAATAATAACAAAGTGAAACAGTCCATAAAACACTTAAACAATAATTAACATAATTAAAAAATAATCCATAAAACACTTAAACAGGAAATGATGATAATTAATTTAATATGCTTGCAATTAAAATATATATTATATTAAAAATAATAACAAAGTAAAACAATCTATAAAACACTTAAACAATAATTAGAAAATAATCCATACCAAGAAGTTCCCTTGTTAGTATTAAGGTGATGGTTTTTTAATTTCAACATTTATCATTTTATTTTTAATATTATTTTAATTGTTTTATTTTTATTTTTAATTTAAAATTCTTAAACATTTTACTAAATTTATAAATAATATTTAGTGTAAATCCATTAAAAATAATGCTCCTAAATAACTTAGCTTTTACCATAGCATATACGTTTTATTCAAATATTTCCTTTACTTGCAGACAAGTTTTATTCAATTATTTCCTTATTATTAATTACATGTTTATTATATTCTATTACATGTTTATTTTATTTTAGGAGTATAACTATGTTTTTTTTTTAATAACAAAATTCATTAACATTAATTATAATATTTATCTAACAAGGACATAAATCATTAATTATAATACTTATTAGATAAGGACATAAATCATGCAAATAAAAACAACTTGGAAATTCATGATTATTAATTTTAATGGTATATAATTTTTATATATTAATTTATTAATAACAAACTATATGTGTTTTTCAAAAACAAAGTCTATGTCATTTAATATAAAAAACTTAATATATTATAATATAAATTGTTTGATTTTTTTTTTAATTATATTGAAAATAATCAAGTATAATCATGATATTATTGTTATTATTTTAAATTTCCAGTCTTTCACTTTTCCCTCTTATAATATATTTGTTTAGCTGAAACTTGGGAGCATGAGGAGTCTAAGGTCCTTAACATGGAAGGATTTGTCTTGTGGTCGGCATGGAACAAAAAATCCCACCATAGAGGGATAGGAGGCATAGCTTGTTATATTAGAAAAACAATTTCTCCTCACATTCAACTTCATAAGATTGACCCTCTTAATCAATACATTTGGATAGAAATTTTAGACACCAATGCTAAAAGGATGTATATAGCAATTTGTTATTTTGCACATATTAATTCTACTTTTTATAAGAAAAATAATCTAGATAAAAATTGTCCCTATAATAATTTAGAAAAAGATATTTATAATTTGAAAAATGAAGGTAATATCCTCCTGCTAGGAGACTTTAATGCTAGGAATGCAACTAAACAATCTACTCTCTTAAGTAATGACTCCAACCATAATCCTTTATGGCTAGATGATGACCTTGTTTTATCTAATAGCTACAAAAGAAGCTCTGAAGACCTAATTGAGAATTTGTTTGGTATTGAGTTGGTCAAGCTCTGCAGCTCTCAAGACCTAATAATTTGCAATGGAGTAATGAAGTGACCAAACTCCAACCAAATGACCTGTATTCATGGGCTAGGTAGTAGCATTGTAGATTATGTGATATCTGATATCCCCGTTTCCAACCAAATAACAATTTTTTAACTTTTAAATGTCCGTGAGCCTGACTCTAATCATAAACCTTTAACCCTAAATCTAAAATTCTCCATGCATAGGAGCACCATTGAAGAGAATTTTGATAATCAAAAGAATTTGCCCTTTGACAAAAGTAATGTTGACATTTTCTTAAAGGATTTAAATAGTAAATTAAACCTCCTAACTTATAAGGACAACATTGAAGAACTCTATCATAATTTTACAACTACCCTTTCCACTTCTATTAACAAGTTCTCTTTCGAGGTGTCCCATAAAAAGAATAATAGAAAAACCAACCCTTGGTATTATAAAGAATGTAAAATTGCTAGGAAAGCCATTAGGGATGCTTCTAGTGAGCCCTTAAAACTCGATAAGATCAATACATACAAAGCCCTAATTAAAAGGAAAAAAATATACTATATCAATAAAAGGAAAGATCAAATTTCACAACTATACAAGTTGGATCCTAAGAAGTTCTGGAGCCAAATTCTAAAACGCAATACTAAAGAAAATAATAGGATTCCCTTAAGGGACTGGAATTCCTACCTTAAAAATATTTACGAGCTCCCTAATGCCATGGGCATCATTCCTATTGTCCCTACAAAGGAATTAGTTTTTTCTTTAGATGACATAGAGTTCAGGGTTAAGCGGCTCACAAATGGGAAAGCTAAGGACATTGAAGGCTACCAAGATGGAATTTTTTAAATCAGAGGGCCAATCCTTATCCCTCACATACACAAGCTCTTCAATTTAGCAATCAAGCATGGATTCCCTAAACCCTAGACGCAAAGCCTCATTGTTCATATTTTTAAAAATGGGGATAAAAACATTCCCTCTAATTATAGGACCATTATGATTAGCCCGATTTTAGCCAATCTTTATGGAATTATTTTGGAAAAGAAGATTAGCATTTGGCTAGAAAGTCACGATAAAAGAGCTAAAGGCCAGCCTGAGTTTAGGAGATATCATTAAACTCTGGACCATTTTTTTACCTTCAGGATCATTGCAGAGGAGTTCTTCAATACTAAAACCAATCCTTTTTGTTGTTTTGTTGACTTTAGAAAAACTTTTGACATGGTTCCTAGGAAAAACCTTTGGAATAGGTTCGAAGAGATAAAAGTGCCTCTCGAGTTGAGGGCTGCTGCAATAAGGATGTATGAGAACATTATTGCTAAGTTTAAAAACACTAAGGGTTGGTCAAAAGAGATTAACTGCAATATCAGAGTCAAACAAGGTTGTCCCTTGTCCACTACCCTTTTTGGCATATACATTGATAAGTTAGAAGAATGCTTGGAAAAAGCAGGTTTTGTTGGCCCTACTCTCACTGGTATAGTCATCAATCTTCTTCTTTATGCTGATGATATCATTCTTATGGAAAAGAGTCCCCATGATCTTGAAAACCAACTAAGAATCCTCAAGAATTTTTTCTCCAATATGGGTATGACTGTTAATACTGATAAGACTAAGGTCATGATTATTAAATCCAATAAGATCCCTTATGATACCTTTGTATATGACAACAACAACTTGGACAAAGTGTCTTCATACAAATATCTTAGAATTGATATTCACCACAAGTTCAATTGGAATTATAGCATTGAGAAAATGATTATTGGGGGATGTAAAGCTTATTATGGGATTGAAAACAATTGTAAACCAACTGATCTTTGGAGTTGGGATAAGAAGAAACTCCTCTTTGAGAATCTTTTTACACCTATTATTCTTTATGGATGTGAAGTCTGGGGTTGTAGTATCTCTCGTGAATCCCAGAGAAATATAGAGCAAATACAAAAGAATTTTATAACCTATAATCACAAAATTAAAGGAAATATGCCCTATCCCATCCTCCTCATAGAAACAAGCCTCTCACCCATTGAGAGCACGGCTATGACTAGATACCTAATGTTAAGAACAAGTTAAACAACAAGGAAGACAAGAGGCTACCTAAAATTGCTTCAAAATCAAGTCATAACCACCATCGACTCAAGTGAGGATGGCATAAATATGCCCAGACTTTGCTAAACTATTAGGGAATCATGGAAGAAACCATTTTGCAGAATAAATATACTATTAAAAAAAATGTCAAATCAAAATTTAAGGAAAAAATGTGGTGTGATAAAGAGTTAGAGGAAAAAAGAAAATTAAGGTATTATAAAGATGTAATCAACCCTA
>ML788077.1:407545-420389 GCA_009831015.1 Picea engelmannii
AGCCTCCTCCCTCTCTCTCTCTCCCACCTACCTGCCACTATGTCTCACCTATATCTCTAAAATCTATCCCTATCTACTACATTTACCTCTCTCTCCACCCCCTGCTTTGTTTTTCTCTCTCTCCCTCTCATAATATATCACACTCTCTCTACTACCATTTTATGCCTTCCTCTCTCTCTCTCTCTCTCTCTCTCCCTGCTCATAAACAACAATGAAAAAAATCCCTACGAGATATGGAAAGGAAGACCAGAAAATGTGAAGGACTTCACAATATTTGGAAGAAAATGATACATCAAAAGATAAGATGGAAGAATGGGAAAGTTTGACTCTCATGTGGACAAATAAGTACTTGTTGGTTACTCAAGTACAAGGAAAGCATAAAAGTGTTACAATATGAGGTTGAACAAAGTTGTGGAAAAGATCAATGTAATAATTGATGAAACATGTGGATGAGAATTAAAAGAAGAAGAAAATGAGTCAGTGGAACAACTTTACGAAGAAGAAGAAAAAGATGAAGAAGAAGTAGAAAGGGAAGATGAAGAAGATCAGACAGAAGTAGAATAGGAAGTTTAGCAAGTTCCTCCAAAGACACCTAGCAAACGAGTACAAAAGAATCATCCTTCAGATCATATTATCAGAAACAAAGATGTAGGAGTTGAGACTAGAAGAAGAATCTGTTCACTAGAACAAATGCACCTAGCGCTCTTATCTATGATTGAACAAAACTGTTTTGAAGAGGCCAACAAGGATGAATTCTGGAATAAGGTCATGGATGAAGAATTGGATCAAATAGAGAAAAATAACACTTGGGAATTGGTTCCAAGACCAAATAATAAGAATGTGATTGGCACAGAGTGGGTTTTCATGAACAAATTGAATGAAGATGGACATGTTACAAGGAAGAAATCTAGATTGGTATGTAAAGGTTGGACATAGGTTGAAGGAATCGACTTTGAAGAGACATTTTCCCCAGTTTCTAGAATGGAAGTAATCCAATTGCTCCTATCTTATGCATGCTCCAAGAATATTAAAGTGTATCATATGGATGTGAAATCAACTTTTCTGAACGGGGAACTTGAAGAAGAAGTCTATATTGAACAAACATAAGGATTTCAGTTGTCAAAGAACGCAGATTATGTGCGTAAATTAAATAAGGCCTTGTATGGTATAAAACAAGCTCCTAGAGAATCGTACTCTAGACTGGATAAATATCTACAGTAGGCAGGTTTCAGAAAAGGATGTGCAGAACACGACCTCTACATCAAGGTAACTCATGGTATTTTATTAATTGAAGTTTATGTTGATGATATTATTTTTGGAAGTATTGATGATAGGTTAACCCATAAATTTGCAAAGGATATGCATAATTAATTTGAAATGTCATTACTTGGAGAACTCTCCTTCTTTCTGGGTCTTCAGATACGTCAATGAAACTGAGGGATTTTTATTTCTCAAACTAACTATATCAAAGAAATGCTAAAGAAGTTCATAATAGAATATTGCAAACTGTGGTCTAGATTGCGGCCCACCCTCAACATTTTAAAGTTCGCGCACCTTCGATCCCTGTAATGCGATGGGACCTTTGATCTCATAATATTGATGGTACTCTTGAATTGACGGCTCAGATATTTCCCTTTTTAAATCAACGGATGTGATTTTCTTCAGGACTTCGGCATTCAAAGTTTTCAACTCTCAAACCTTGTTTTCTCTGCAGTGGCTATCTCCCAGAGTGGAATATCTACTGACACCTATCCCTCTCAATCGGGCGGTTCACATCAACTCCAACTCTCTGGCCTTTGGGAGTTATTGTTCAATACCCTCTCTTTATTCTAGAGTGATTTCTCCTGAAGTGGCAGATCGTTCACCATGTGTCCTTTAAAAATAAATGGCCCTGGTCCTCTTTGGCACTTCGACACTTTTCAACCAAGATGAGATCTATGGCCTTCAGATCCATTCCCAATCAACGATCAAGATTCTTCTTCAAAAAATCATCTCTTTCAAACTCTTCTCCTTTGTGTTCTCCCAGAGTGCTTCCACCCGGAATCCACGATATGTCGTCACACGCCCTTCTGGATTTACGGTTGATATTCACATCAAGTCTTCACCTCTGTGGGCTTCAGGAGTTTCAACTCTCAACTGAAACTCTCAAAGTGTTTTTCCCAAAATATCTTGTCTCATGAAATGTGTCTCCTGTCAGCTAACGGATGGGATCCACTTTGGCCCTTCGGCTCTTTGGCTCTTCGGGCTTCGAAAGTTTCAAACTTCTACGCTCTTGTTTCTTTCGAAGTGCATTCACCTATAGATTATGATCTATCAACACGTACCCCTCCTGATGATCAATGTCTAGGACCTACTTTGGCTCTTTACCGAGAGTCCATAGACTTACACCACCTACCCTTTCGATCTGACGACTGACATTTACTTCGAGTCTTCGGAGTTCTCAAAACTCAACTTTCTCCTTCCTTCGAAGTGTGTGTATTTCTATCGTGTGTCCCTCAGAATAAAACAACTGAAATTCACTTTAGATTTTTGGGGTTTGTAAATATCAACTCTTAACCTTTTCTCCCTCCTGAAGCTCATGATCTATCACCATGCATCTCTCTAGATATGACGATCCATATTCACTCCGGACTTTGGGTTTCAAGAGTTTCAACTCTCAACTGAAACCTTCAAAGTTATTTTTCCCAGAGCCTTGGATCTATGGACATGTACCTCCCCTAACGACCAACGGTCAAGATTAACTTTGGAAATTTCAAACTCTCCTTGACCACAAGCTCTCGCTGAGGGGTTGTGGATCTTGCGCCACCTGTCCCTCTTGGCGATGAACGGTCCCAACTCGTTTCGGGACTTTGGGACTTTGGCTAGTAAATCCTCCTGTGCACACAAAGGTTAACACTCATGCACTTTACCTTAGATTGGATGATTATCATCCCCTTGTGCTCAGATCTAACGGTTAGGATCTGTTCCTTCTAAGTGCTTCTCTTTTGTTTCCCTAGACGTTGATCTAATGGTCTAGGATTCTCCCCACAACTGATCTGATGGTTGTTGTTGCTCCTCCTCTTTAGATTTTAACTTCTTCCAACTTAGAATATTTTTATAGATGTTCAAAGGCCTCAGCCTTCATTCCTCTTGCAAGCTCGACTATATTGGTTCTCGCCTTTACTCTTGAAAACATTATCTCTTCTGACATTTTCGATTCTCTCAGACCAACGATACCGATGGACTTCGTTACTCCACATATTTCCTAAGGGGCTCATGACCATCCATCTCACAATGGCTCAAGGTCCGACGACCATGATCCAACCAATATCAAGGTGTCTGCCAATCGACGATTCACAACAATTTTGGGGTCCAACATCCACAATTTGGGAGGTGCTTGGTCAACTCTAGTCTAATCCTAGTTGTTGATATTCCATTCCCAATGATATCAATGACATGGGTTGATTATGGTCCTTGAACTAGCAGATCCGCTAAATTCACCTTCACACTCCGTAATGATTCCCAACTGTTGATTAAATCGAGCAGCTGGTGTTTGATTCGGTAACTCCAGTGAGTATTTGATTTGATATTATGACTCGGATGTCTTCTCCTCCCGTTAAATGGCTCACATCCATATCCACTATCATATTCTTAAGTCATCCGTAGTTTGGGTAACTTGGCTATCATCTACTTCCTATATATGACAATTGAGATGTTTCCCAGGCATCCTCAGATCTAAGGTTCAGAGTGAACTTTGGGACTTTGAAACTTTGAGGATTTTTCCTCCCTTACAATGAACTTGTTCAATTTGATAAAATCACAAAGTCTGAATGACTCCAAGGGTTAACTCCTATGCACTTTCCCGTATCCAACAGTCACAACGGACTGTGGCTTCTTCGAAACAGATTTTGTTTGTTCGTCTTCCCAAACAAAGGTGCCATCCCCTTCGATACTTAGAACTTTCTACTCTCCCTGAGCTTTGTTATATCTAAAAGGCTTAATATCTTTGCACCCTTTCTCCTAAACTTAACGTTTTAAAGGGTCTTTTGCACACCTCTTGCACTCCTTTATCAAGTTTAGAACTTGAGAAGTTCTTAGTCTCTGCTCTCTTTACAAAGATTTTGTGCATATTTGCACTACCTCCCCTGATCTTAACAGACTCCATCCTCCCGAAGACTTAGGGTAATTGTGTCGAAGGTTGACAAACTCACAGTCCTCTTATTTTAACTTAAGCCACCACAGGGCTCGAGCATTTATGTGTACAATTCAGACAATTCCATACTTTCTTAGATACACAATCTAAACAAGAACAAAGAGATACAGTATAACCATTAAGAAAACATACACATCCCTAGGTCGTTCACAGTATATCCCATTTCATTACATAATTACAACTCAATTTCACAAGGTATGAGAATACTTATCTATTACAAGTTGCATCGAACTAACTGACTGTGGGTGTGTGCCTTTCCACCCAACCATAGGCTCAGAGGCATTCATTCTTAGCACTATATCCACCCCCATGGAAATCCATGATATCACTAGGGATTTTACGACATCTCTCATAGAGACTCTTTCTGTCTCAACGACCCTGCGAGGTTTATCAGATGCTTCCTCAACATCAAGCTCGCATTCAGTCCCTGAGGTCACTTTCTCTGCACTTCCTTTTGATTTGCACATCTCCCTTACGAGCTTGTTCTCTCCTCACATATCTTTCTTTGTCTCTATATGTATCTTACCTTCCCTCCTCTGGAAGTTTTCCGACCTATCCTGTTCCTTCTATCAAAAAGAAGCTTGAGTCTGCAGGTCTCTGTGGTACTTTGAGCTGACATCCTGTAGCTAAACCATGCTTCCATTCATGGGGGTGGTTTATAATTCAACCACTGGTCCTTTCTTGATTAACTAATTTCTTTCCTCTATAGATATCATGGCTCGTACTTCAAGGCTTCACCCCCCCAACAGTCAGTTATGGACAGTTCAACAATAATACATTTACATTATCCACATGCCTTAGCATGGTAATCCTATTTTATGATTAATTACAAGCTGGGGGAAACATGGTGTTACAATTCCCTCCCCCTTAAAGGAACATCGTCCTCGGTGTTCTTTCTAAAAAAACACCTGTCATGCCTTTCTCATTAAGTTGTTTCAGAAATATTGATCCTTCTTTCTCAGTTAGGTCCCTTTTCAAACCCTTAATCTTGGTCACCTGCTTTCAATAATTCTTGTACAATAAGCATGTTAATCACAGTCTTATGCGAAAACATTGCATAAAAAATATTTCTAGGAAAATTTCATAATCTTAGAACAATAATTATCTGCGCAGTTTGTGGATTTGTATCCACATGGTTTTTTTTTTATCCATGCTCATTGTTTTTCCTTGACATACCCATTGGGTGCATGATCCCAATCAATAGTTTACAAGAACTATCAAGGTTTCATATTCCTTTTGGTCACTCACCCTCTAGACCCAGGCTCATGCATCCCCTTCTCTGTTATACAGTCCCTCGGGTCATCCATCTTGCCTTGCCAAGGTTTTCTCACATAGGAAGAACTACCCATCATGTGCATTATCCCAATCAATATTTTACAAGAACTATTAAGGTCTCTTATTCGTTACGGTCACTCACCCTCCAAGCCTAGGCTCAAGCATCCCCTTCTTTGGTATACAGTCCCTTGGGTGATCCATCTTTCCTTACCAAGGTTTTCTCGCACATAAATAATTCCAGAGACTCTATCGAGTCTTACAATTGAAGAATCCCTCATACTTTCTCTGCGGAGGCATCCCTCTGGCTTATGTTACCTCAACACAACATATTCTAGGCGATCATGGCTTACCACGGGGTTCTCATGGCTCAACAGTAGCCATTTTTCATGCTTTTATAGCTTGAAAGCCTTCTGGCTCAGCTAAAGTTAGGGACAAAGGTTACTCTCCTTCTCCTGGCACATAAATAGTTAGCAACGAAGCTTAATTTCCTTCTCCTGAATCAATCATAGATAGGGATGAAGGTTACTCTCCTTCTCCTGAGTCAGTCTCTATTTCATGCGATCAGATTATACACGTTCTCATAGTTCTCCCTCGAACCTGAGATCTCAGTTTCTCATCTCTGCACTCTTCACAGATCTTTCCCTTTCACCTGTATCACAGGTATACAAAAATTCATGAGACATCATAAATTTTAAATTCAAAATTTTTCTTGTAAATATGTTTCCCGTAGATTTCCAAATTCCACATTATGTTCTTATATTTGTTTCTCACAAGAACTAGATTCATAATTATGGGAATTTCCTTCCCATAGCGGATTAGCTCAGTAGGAAATTGGTCTTTCTTATGGATTACAACACTGCCATATTCAAGACTCCTTTGCTTCCTGCACTTTCAACTTCAATCAACCAAACAAATTATTAGTTTCTCATGCTCATTTATTTTTATTGCACCTTCATAATGTCATCACAACCAATTTTAGAATTGTGCATACTATCAATCAAATTCACTTTCTCAAAACATAAATACCATTCCTTGTAGTTTGGCTCAGTAGGCAATTGGTCTTCCTTATGGGCCTACAATACCGCCATATCCAAGACCCATTTCCTCCTGCAATTTCAACATTTCTTAGCCAAATAAATTGTTAGTTTTCATGCACACTACCTTTTTAAAGTCAAGCATACTAATAGTCCAAGTCATTTTCATCTATTCCAGGATACAAAGAAAAAGGACACATCATCTATTACCAATGCATCGCTTCAGCCTACCAAATTTTTCGGAATGTAATTCAGATATCAATTGACTTAGTGAATGTGTCAACATTCGTGGCCACATTCATACCAAATGTACCCTTGCATTGATTTTTAAGTTTCCCACACTTTACGACACGTACTTTTCCATGTTGCATTGGAGCTTACCCAATATTTTCACCATATGGCTTATTCATTCTCATAGTCATCCTCTGATTGAGGTTGTTCATTATTGGTATCTATCTTTCTCAACAGTTCCAATCTATTTCTTTCTACACATGGCATACATCATAAACACATTAGTCATCATGTAAATTAAAAATGCAAGTATCATAATATTTAAATTAATAAAACATTTTCAGACATGTCCTAGCATATATGTATGCACTTCATGACATTATCCTTAAGGTTTTCATGACTGTAACACAACAATTCTCAATTGTTTCTACAATAATACAACCATCATCACTATGGTGTCAAAACATTTACTTTCATCAACATACTAGCTTTCTTATCCCAAAGAAAAACATAATACATGGCAAGAAAAGAATTGAGGGCTCTCCCCTTCTTCAAATTATTTCTACATCACCTGGGACTTTTCAGCCCAGCTGAGTTATTTCTAAGGCCTCATTGTATTTTATATACTTTTTCAATTTACTCCCTGTTGGGATCTTCCTTCTCTTTTCCTTGAGCAACCTTGGTTAGGCCTCACCCTAACCTTTTTGGAATACAACAACATGCTTTAATAGAAAAAAATTTGTTCATAATGGATCATGAACCTGTGAATCCTGCACATTACCATTCGGTTATCAGAATGGTCAATATTCATTTATTAGTCTTATATTCATTACATGATGTTTTTTTTTTTTCAAAATGTAATGCAAGATTTTGGAATATATATATATATATAAGCTTGTGGCTCACTTCTTAATTCTCATCGGTCATTAAGGTTGTGACTTTCTTTTCCTGACAGAGTCTTCACACAGTTCCTCCACAGGGAACTCCTTTAGCATGCAACTTTCTTATTGCATATCCATCACTATTTTTGATGGCCTCAACCTTGAGTTAGCTTCAACAGTTTACCAAATATCCCATAAGGAATATAAACATGCATCTTTTTCATGTACCCAAATTATGTATCCATACATATTTTGGTTTTGTTAACTTACATCCATGATGTACTTAACCATATTCATGATCCTAAACCTTCCTGTAGTGGTCATAGGTATGTTTCACAACCCACCTACATTTCTACTTTTAAGACCAGTCAACTCAGGATTGTTCACAATCCTTCTCATGTGATTCTCAAAGGAATACTCATTTGCCTCTTATTATGACAATAAATAATCTTTTCTCAATTACCCTTCTATCTAATTATATTAGTATTCCCCGAGGAAAGAGAATACATTCCCCTTACACTATTATTTGGAACAAAACTTTCATGACTCTTTAGAATGGAGTCAACCATGCATCCATAGTATTCATTTAATCTGGACAAGATCAATTCTCTCTTTATATTTCACTCATTAGGGCAACCATATTGTTCCTACAACTATACTCTTTCATCATACATGTGCATCACTTGCATGTTTAATATCATTCATACCTAACTGGTATTGATATCAGGCTTCATATTAAGAAGATTCACAATGCATTAAACCCATTCGCTCAAGCATAATTAAAAACGATTAAGTATTCATCATGCTAGCTTATTGCTTACACCTTTTCCATGTCATTCACACAAACAGACATATCAAGCTTCTATATCCTTTTCCCAAGGATATTCCAAGCATCCTTATGATCATGTATACATATTTGTGTATATGTAGGTGTGTCTATTGCACCTTTTTACCTAATGAATTCACTTGATAGTTTAATTTCATCATTAGTGTCCTTTAGCTTGAGATTTTCATCATTTACAGGACTAATCTCACAGTCATATCTCATATTTATTTTTCCTTCTCTCAAGGAAATTACCAACCTGGGTCACTTTCCTCTTTATGCAACAAGGTCTAGCAAGAAAACCTTCTTGCCTCATCGTCCATAGGGTTTTACCCATCTCACTTTTCTCTGGTCATGAGGAGTTATTTAATCTTATTTTAATATAAAGGAGTAACTATAACTGCTAGGGATCCTACCTGATCCTATCAGATTCCTTTAATCCCACAAAGGTATTAACCATTATATAATCCACCATCATTAGTGCTTGAAGTTCCAACTATCCATGCTTAGAAGCAGAGTTACAAACACCAGGTCATCTGTCCTTCGGGCTTTAGCTGGTCTTGACAAAACCATGTCACCTTCAACTATCCACATTCAAGTCTTATTATAAATGTTAATTAGCATATCCCTACTCCGGTAAGAGTAGTTATCACTTTGACAAAGGGATAAAGAAATTCTTCTACTGAAATTCAACAAGAATTCCCAAAATCACAGGTTCAATCTGCAGTTCTTCTCCTCAAGGAGTAAATGCAGATAAAAATACCTCCTTACATGACTCATACATGAGCCCAAGAAATCCATGTGTTGTAACCATGCTCTGATACCAATTTGTAACACACCCATGATGGGGAATGAATATCTTCGCTTTTCTTAGTGGACATATTCTCCATCTATGGTTTCTAACTTGGAAAGTCAAGAAGCTAGTCCGACCTCCCGGTCAAGGATCTACGATTTTGGATCCAAACAACTCTCTGAGACCTTGATGGTCTCGTTCGGTAATAAGATGAAGAACCTTTTGGTTTCCTGATATGGGTCTAAAGGTACCTGCGACCCTCCTCTTTGCGCCTGTGAAATATCAAAGTATGGGTCCTAGCTCCTTTTCTGATAAGCCCCTTTCTTGATATGGCCTTGGGAGATAACCTCATGAAACCACGCTATTGCGGGCGCAACCAAGGGTGGTTTGAAACCAAAATAATTTTCTCCCCACAATTCATCCCGAGCCTCCACATGTCCTTTCTCCAAAACTGTGGTCTGGATTGCAGCCCGCCCTCAACATCTTAAGTTCGCACACCTTCGATCCCTGTAATGCGACAGGACCTTTGATCTCATGATCTTGACAGTACTATTGAACCGATGGCTCATATATTCCCCTTTTTAAATCAATGGATGTGATTTTCTTCAGGACTTCGACATTCATGGTTTTCAACTCTCAAACCTTGTTTTCTCTGCAGTGGCTATCTCTCGGAGTGGAAGATCTACTAACACCTATTCCTCTCAATTAGGTGGTTCACATGAAATCCGACTCTCTAACCTTCGAGAGTTCTTGTTCAATACCCTCTCTTTCTTCTAGAATGATTTCTCCCAAAGTGACAAATTGTTTTCCACACGTCCTCTCAAAATCAACAACCATGGTCCTCTTAGGAAATTCGACACTTTTCAACCAAGACAAGATCTATGGCCTTCATCTCCCATCCTGATCAATGGTCAATATTCTGCTTCGAAACTTTGGCACTTTCAAACTCTTCTCCTTTTAATTCTCCTAGAGTGCTTCCACCTAGAATCCATAATCTGTCGCTACGCGCCCTTTTGGATCTACGGTCCAAATTCACTTCGGGTCTCCGACTCTCCAAGCTTCGGGAGTTTCAACTCTCAACTGAAAATCTCGAAGTGTTTTTCCCAAAAAATCTGGTCTAATGACATGTGTCTCCTGTCAGCCAATGGACAGGATCCACTTTGGCCCTTCAGATCTTCGACTCTTCAGGCTTTGAAAGTTTCAAACTTCTACGCTCTCGTTTCTTCCCAAGTGAATTCACCCAGAGATTATGATCTATCAACGCGTACCCCTCCTAGCAATCAATGACCAGGACCTACTTCGACTCTTTACTTGGAGTCCACATACTTACACCACGTGTCCTATGGATCTGACGAATGATATTTACTTTGGGTCTTCGGAGTTCTCAAACCTCAACTTTCTCCTTCCTTCGAAGTGCATGTATTTCTATCGCGTTTCCCTCTGAATTGGACAACTGAAATGCACTTTGGATTTTCAGGGTTCGTAAATCTCAACTCTCAACCTTTGCTCCCTCTTGAAGCTCACGATCTGTCGCCATGCATCTCTCTAGATCTAACGATCCAGATTCACTCCAGACTTCAGGTTTCATGAGTTTCAATTCTCAACTAAAACCTTCAAAGTGATTTTTCCCAGAGCCTTCGATCTGTGTACACGTACCTCCCCTAATGACCAACAGTCAGGATTTACTTCGAATATTTCAAACTCTCCTTGACCGCAAGCTCTCACTCAAGGGTTGTTGATCTTGCGCCACCTATCCCTCTTGGTGATGAACAGTCCCAACTCGCTTCGGGACTTCGGGACTTTGGCCAATCAATCCTCTTGTGCACACAAAGGTTAACACTTGTGCACTTTGCCTTAGATCGGACGACTATCTTCCCCTTGCACTCAGATCTAACGGTTAGGATCTGTTACTCTTCAATGCTTCTACTCTGATTCCCTTGGCACTGATATAATGGTCTAGGATTCTCCCCACAACTGATCTGATAGTTTCTTTTGCTCCTCCTCTTGATATTTTAACTTCTTCCGACTTGGAAGAGTTTTGTATATGTTCAAAGGCCTCAACCTTAGTTCCACTTGTGAGCCCGACTATCTTGGGTCTCTCCTTTTCTCTTGAAAACATTATCTCTTCTGATCTTTTTGATTCTCTCAGAATAACGATATCGGAGGACTCTGTTACTGCACGTATTTCCTAAGGGGATCATGACCATCCATATTGCAATGGTTCAAGGTCCAGCGGTTATGATCCGACCAATACCGAGGTGTCCATCGATCGACAGTTCATAGTAATTGTGGGGTCCAACCTCTGCAATCTAGGAGGTGCTTGCATGACTTTGGTCTAATCCTAGTCATTGATCTTCCATTCCTAATGAGATCAAGGACATGGGTTGATTGCGGGATGTGAACTAGTAGGTTAGCTAAATTCACCTTCACACTCTGCAATGATTCTGAACCGTCGATTAAATCTAGGAGCTGGTGTTTGATTCACCTCTCCTCCCATTAAATGGCTCTCATCCATCTCCATTGTCAGATTCTTAATTCATTGGTAGTTCAGGTATTTTGACTATCATCTACTTCCTAGATCTAACTATCATGATGTTTCCCAGGAATCACCAGATCTAAGGTTCACAGTTAACTTTGGGACTTCGGAACTTCGGGGATTTTTCCTCCCTTACAACGAACTTGTTCAATTCTCCGAACTCACGAATTTTGAATGACTCCAAGGTTTAATTCCCATGCTCTTTCCTGTATCCAATGGTCATAACAGACCTTGGCCTCTTCTAAACAGATTTTGTCTGTTTGTCTTCTCAAAAAAAGGAACCACCCCCTTCGATACTTTGATGTCACTACTCTCCCTAAGTTTTTTTATCTCTAAAAGGCTTAAGAGATTTGTGCTCTTTTGTTACACATTATTTTCGTCATCCCTATGATCGTTAATGATGTAAACCTATATGTTGCCTTCAGAGGGGTCAGTCGCCTGAGTTCCTAAAGAGAGAAGGGAGAAGAACTTCTCCTGAGAAAAGAAGTTGCATTTTCCTATGTAAAAACCTTATAAAAAAGGATGTTCGCAGGTTGCTATATAGGCAGGGTGCGAGAATGACCAATTCTCGCAGGTTGTACTATAGCCAGTGTGCAAACAGTTCGCAGGTTGCACTATAGCTAGGGTGCGAGAATGTCAGCACGTGGGAAAAACGAGCGTTTTCTCGAATCTTCTAGAAGGAGAAGCTTCTATAGTGTGGTGGCATCCGAATGGTTTGGATCTTACTCGCTTTCATGATTTAGTGGGATCATCCTAACCTCCTCACCTTATCTTCTTCAACTTATAAAAGAAGAGGAATTCTCATGGAGAAAGTTAGATTGGATGAGCTTATGTTAGCTTTTGGTGAGCTTGAGCTTGGGTTAGCTTTGTTGGTTCTTGAGCTTGTTAGCTTTGGCTTGGTTGGAGTAGCTTTGAGATTTGTTTTGTCAAGATAGATGTGAGTAGCTATCAGATCTATGGTTTCAGAATCTTTGGAGCAAGAAGTGTGTGGGGAACGAAGGACAGTAGGAAGGGACCTTGCGACATCAAGGCAATGGTTGTAAGTTTCTCTTTCAATTAATATGATACAGTGATATATT